>JBBPJN010000658.1:0-11343 GCA_038088755.1 Boletus aff. separans
CGGTGTGTGCCCATTCCGAGCCTTCTAGAATGTTTTACAGGCTGTTGTCGCTGTCGTCGCTGTCGTGGGCGTCGCCGTCGCCGTCGCGTACGTTGATCATACGCTGTTGCGATGAAGGAAGAACAACGACGACCCGTGGGAACTCTGTCAACGCGACCGACCACGTGATCGCGAATATCGTCAAACATGAGTAAATACCCGCGTCCGACGTAACGGCGGGGTCCTTTCTATCGGAAATTGGTTATGAAGCTGATAGACTGTTGATCCTGTCTTCGCTAGAGAGTTTACTAATCGGATTGATACTGCACACAAGGTGAGGATATCAGTACGGACAAAATTTAACCATTTACTTTTGCTATTGCCAAGCAAGCATTAATGGGGTAGTGGTAACCTGGGTCGTTGCCATCGACCCGCCGGGGGTTCGATTCCCCCTTAATGCAAGGTCTTTTTTGTGTGTTGCGACACGGGCTCCACGACGGGGGTAGGATGGTGGCTGCCCGCCGTTTCTCAGGTGCAGTGGCATGAGTTCAGGCCTTTGTGACTGGCCTACTGTGCAGCCTACAGTACGCCTGTTACCTTCGACGCTGTTGTCTGATACTAAGGCATGCCTTCAAACACTGGGAGGGTCATGAAGTCGTCAATCTTAAAGTAAACTCGTCAAGTCACTGGCCTTGGGTAAGCAAACTTCGTTTGCATCGCTGTAAATTCTAGCGTGAACACCAACAATACTGTCGCAGCTTCTTAAACCCGTGCCTGACCCTCTGGAGTTTCGTAGTCTATGAGTTACTGTTCCGGAGCACTCTATGGAGAAGAACTTTGGCTGGATACCTTCACGCACACTCCTGACACTTGGTAATCGACAGGCAATCCATCGGCGCTGCCAGCTGGGTCAGGGGATCAATTAGCTTCCTATATGTGGTCTTGTCTATCTTGTTGTCTATCTTGGAAGGATCCTCAGATAAGTTCAGCCTATAGCGTCCTTGACGGTGCCACTCAACATGTTGGATTTCCCGAGACAACTCATTGCAACTCCAGTAGCAACTAACATCATCATGAGGAGTCGCATGAGGTGTTGAGGGAGGGATTGTGTGTTACAATATCCTCCAGAGCATGGTTGACTCAGAGTACTATTGGTAATAGTGTGTATGTGGGGAACAGTGAATTGGAGTGACTGGCGGACGTAAACAGTGAACATACATACTTCAATCGTGATGTAGTAAGTGACGACCGAGGCTCGCACATGGAAGAGCTGTACATGAAAGGTGGGCTAGACAAACCTCAGCATATACATCAGCAGTGAGGACTTTTGATACCTTAGTTAACTTCAGAATAGGTATGTTTGGTTTTGGCAAAGCCAACCGCACCGTGGGTAGTGTGGAAGCGCTCACTGTAAATTGCACGAGAGTAAGCACGACCCATCAGCTCTAGATATCTAGATATAGACATACAGGAAGGTGTACCCATTGATAATGTCGATGCGAAAGTCAAGCTGTAGCATAGGTTGAAGGACGATCGCGTTGGAACTGCCGCCAATAACGGTGTTGAGCGCACGAGGCCAAATTTGTGCGTTGGCCACCAGCTCATATGGTACATTCCCTATAGGGAATATAAGCGGCTTCAAATTGTCATATTGTCCACGGGTAACATTGAAGGCTTGGGTAGCGGAGGCATAGGTAGCGCCGACCTTGGGCCGGTATTGCTCGAACGCATCTGCGGGCGGCAACACAGAATGTCAGTAGCCGATATCGATCATGCACCGTCAACACACCACTCACCAGTGGTGATGTCAATGAAGGTGGTACCAGAATCGACGATACCATTGCCTGATGACATAACGATGTCGGAACCATAACTGATCGATTCCTCGATGCCTTAATAGTGGGACGCACTTGCGGTCTTCGTCAGTGGAACGTAGGTCATGGGTCCAATTATGACAGACTCATCATAGCCACCAAACGCGAGCTCTGCATCCTTGGTTGCTTCAGCAGCTGGGATCAAGTAGACCCAGAGTGTCTCCTCTGAAATCTTTCCTTGGGTGAAAAGGTTGTCCATCACCGTAGGGACTGTGCCATTGCCACGACCCCTTGTCAAGTCGACAGGACCAAGGCCAAGATTACCATCGTAAGGAGCAAACCCAAGGACGAGTTAGCTATACCGGTGGATTGATGGTCGATTACCAGGTTAGAGCTGGACGTGACGGTATCATTCCACTCTTAGTGAAGTTTGCCAAATCCGAACCGTGTCTCGTAGACTATATCACCATTCAGTCGAACACCGCCAGAGAAAGATAAAGGCATACGGCAGCTTCCCTGGTGTTTCGTGGTTTCAATCCGGACATATGACTTATTAGCACCCACCCAGGTGTTGTTACTTCCAGTATCAATGATAAGCTCGTCTGTGATCAATGTTCAACCTGAGACGCCTACACCTACAACGATGATTGATTCACATACAACATGAATATGTTGGAGGGCTGCCAATTCCGATGTAGAGAGACCCGGTGTTTGTGACACAAACTTCGGGTGTGCTACGTCTGAGGTGACCAGCTTGCCCCATAGCTTGCGCATGAACACGGTCCTTCTCAACGATGCTGAGGGTTCCGCGATCATTTGGTTTTGTCGTGAAGCGGAGAGTAGCTTTTGCCAGTGCCACGACTGACAAGACTTGCGTCAATGGCAACCAATGTGATGATAAGGAATGACAAAAGACCATGGGAGGTCTGAAGAATCGGTGCTCGTCCTAAGCACATGCTCGGCTTTTTATACTTAGGCACGGAATGGAGATTCGCGCACCTGCATGGCATGCTATGCGAGAGGAATTGCAAATCTATTCATCTGCTTGTTTCAAGAATGACGCTTGTCTCGGTTAATGCTACTCTCGGATATTATATGTAGGGATCAAGTCCGGTAACCCTCGTGCCCAAGCTGAATTTCACAGACCGAGAGACTTGTGCTGCTACGGGGAGACGGATGGAGGTGGTGAGTTCTAGGTCCATTGCTAGGAATCAGTGGAGGAACCTTGCACAACGGGCTCGAGTGGTCAGTGGTTTCTGTGAATCGGCGATAAGTTGTACGACATGATGGCCAACAAGGGAAGCGAGCTGAGAATTAGTACAAAATATGCCCACATCCAAGTTTATGACATTTACGGAGGATATTAGAACCCCACCATACGGATTGTCCTGGCTTCCATACTTCCTTTACATTATTTGGTTCGGTGGTGGAGACAACCAATCGTGTACTACTCGTTCTTTTGCAAATTCGGTCGTTAACATATCGAGGCCGAGGCTGCACCCCTCCGAGTCGGTACCACCGTGATCGCTAGGGTCAACTTCGGATGACGTCCTCAGTAACTGGTGAGTGACAGTGGCGTCTTCATGGATCACATCTACCTAGGGACGATTTACTGCCTGGCACAGTATCGCGCGTGATGGCCCACCTTGAGTAGATAACAGGTCGATTCAAAGAGGCAACAAAAGGAAAGACGTAGACGCTGCAACAGGGTTCGAGAGATTTGGACTAGCAACGGCACGAGTTGGCGGACACGACGATCTCAAACGTCGCGATGACGAAGTATAATCTTGGCCACGGAAGGCAGGGTAGACAGACACAACTTGGACTCAGGAGCGTCGTGAACTCGATAGTGGTCGTTATAGCACGTCCAGTAGATGTACCCTCTATCAGATTGTCCAGTATCGTCAGCGTGATCTCCTCAGCCTGGATGGTGATCGTTGCCCGGGTCGGTGTGAGTAACAGCGCGCCACACCGCCGTTGTCTCCCTCGAGCAAGAGCTTGAAGGGCCCGCATATGTTTCTCCGATGGCAAAAGTGACGACGAGGGCTGAAGAGGTGCTGCATCTCAGTGGCGTGTGCCAGTCTGCCTACCAAATCTGTGGAAAGCGAGTCGTGCCGTTCGTGAACGCGGGGTTGTCGAGGTGGTATGGGAAGAACCAGGAATGTAGAAGATCGATCGTCTGTGTTCTCCTCGGGTATAGTTCCAAATACGTTTCCCATTGTACAGGCTATTCTCTCAAGGATAAAGTCAACCATCCATCTCAATAATACATAAAATATCGAAGCGATTGCATCAAAAGTGAGGCATGAGATAACAAGGTTACTTGTAGTTGTACTTACTCAAGTGAATCAGCTTGTGAAGAGGTATACAGCAAGGTCCGAGAACGTGACGGACAAAATGGGAGAGCCGAAGCCAACGATGACACGAGTGAGCATTTCTACGAGCGTGAACAACAATCTAGCATGTCCAAAGCGACGATCACAATATCTGAGAGGCCATTAGGGGAGGGGTGGAGGGGAAACAAATGCAACTCAGACGCATCAGTGTCACATATCTGATAGCCGTCGTTAAAGCACGTCCAGTACACGTACGCTATATATCAGCTTGTCCAATATTGTCGGCGTGATCTCCTCGACCTGGACAGTGATCAGACTCTCCGCCGCAACCCTCATGTATGCTGACACATTCCCACGGTTCCGTGTAAGTAGCAGCGCACCGAACGGTTGTCTCAGCCGAGCGAGGACTCGAAAGGCGCGCATTTGTCTATCTGTCGGAGAGAGAGATGAAGGTGGTCGGAGAGATGTTGTGTCTGAGTCTCGGTGGCGAGTAGCAGTCCATCTGCCAAACTGCAACACAAAGCGGGAAGCGAGCTGTGCCGTTCGTGAAAGGGGGTCGCCAGTGGCACTGGAAGGACCAGGGAGCAAAGGCAGTTCGCCTATTGTGGAAGATTGATCGTCTGTATTATCCTCGGGTATTGTCTCGAATACACTTCCCACAGGCTGTCTGTCGAGGAGAAAGTCGATCCATGGGTGAATGAGATATAGAGAACCGAATCGAGAAAGATCCTTCTCCGTTGCGATCTCAACTGTCCCGAGTGCAGTTGTTTGTGCACGGAATAATCGTCCCAACCTGCTCCGAGAAACCAATAATGGCCCAAGCTTGAAAGTAATGCATGGAAGCGTCATCCGTTTGCCTGAAAATGACGGGACACGGAGGTCATCGAGTTGGTCATAGAATCTTGTGACTGTGGTGAGATTAAGCGGCAAGTTACGCAGCCTGGTGATGGTCTCCATTTCGACGCTAGTGTTGGCTGGCGGGATGTGTGAGGTCAGCGACTGGCTGAACACACTGATACTGCTTGGCAGGCAGCTGTTGAAGCCTCCTGATTTCCCAGTCCATGCAAGGATGCTCGTGCCTCCCGAACTTGTGAGTAGTTGCGACAACAGTCTTCCAAGCGCTTGGTCCCCTTCCCCATATACGACCGGTAACGAGACCGAAAATATCCCGAGCAGTGAGTAAGCTTCATCTTCCGCAAGGGTCGTCTCTCGTCTCGAAGCTAGATATAGCTTCTCCCGTATATCATTTAACCCAGGTTGGAGTGCCGCCAATGCTTGCGCCGAGATGCCTGTCGCTTCCTCCATCTCCAAGAGGATCTCAGGTGATTCTTTGTGATTAGGAATATCGAGGTTCCTGTAGACCGTCCAGTCTTCGTTGTAGAACCGGACTACCTTCGAGGCATGGTATTCCTGGAATGTCCATGCACGAGAGTTCCAGATACTCCTCACGAGGTCGCCAAGCTGCGATGGAGAGCGGACCCCACGGAGTAAAACCAACGTCTGAGTAGCACCCCGGTACCATTTGAACATGGAAACCAGGGCTTCTTGCAGCACGAAATGATCCGCTTTATTGATGCAACAGGTGTCGCTCCACGCCCAATGCAACCCTGCATCCCGCACGACCTTGCAGAACATTCGAAGCTTGTCGTTCGTGGGGGATTCCTCGAGATCATACACCACGATGCGCATGACTTTCTCGAACAGAGGTTCATTCTCCTCCCACTTGTGCGAGAACATGGCATAACGATAGTACTGGGTTACACCATGCTCAATGCGGGCGTGGTCGATGCCAGTCGTCATGGACAAGATCAACTTGTTATAGACTGGAAGTGATTCGAATGCAGAGGCTTGTTCTGGTTTGTCAAAAAGACGGCCAGAGACGGTGTTGATCAGCACCCGTGGAGCGTCACGGATGGCATTCTTAACAGCGTCCCGTATAACACTTCTTATCTTTCCCAGAGGTATGTACTGGCGATGGAGCTCTGCGAGAGAAAGTCAGTAGGTGGACTTGGGCATGGTGTCGACACTCCCACCGCGGATCTCCAGATCAGATGACTGCGACATCTTCGACAGCATCACCTCGAATGCATTTACTGCATCCGTGTAGTGTCCAGCCATGCGTGATGCTGCATACTTCGTCTCGTAGCCCCATGGCGACGATGGATCGAGCTCGACAACCTGATCATATTCTATCGACATGAATTAGCACGTATGACCAAATATGGCACACCTTGTTTGCGTCATTTAATGCCGCCTCCAACAAACTATTGGCCATGTACGCCTTGCTTCGCTTGATGAACAGACTTTGTTGCGTGGCTGGCTCAAGGGACAGCACAGCCGAATATTGAGTGATCGCTTCGTCATAATGTGCAGTGCTCATCGCAGAATCCCCAGCGTCCTCTAGCTTTCCACAACAACGTGATTTAAATTCTGACAGATCATCGTCACAGATGCCATCCATTTGACAGGCAGGATCACTCACCGAGAACCCAACTCGCCTCCTCACCTCGAATCTTCTGTGCCAATTCATCTTCCATTCCGTGGAAACACTCGGTCGCATCCACCACGAGGTTGATTGTTTCGAGACGTTCACATAGAACCCGGTAAATTGAGAATCTTGGTACCTTGAACTTCGAATCAAAACATTAATTTCGCACGGATATCAATTGGGGGATATGCATACTTCGCCAGCGGTTGCCAAGACATTCTTCCATGAACCATCTGTCAATCCAACTTTTGCCCACTCCGCTAATACTCTTTCATAGCCCCATTGAGACGAGGAATTGAGCGTTATCAACTGATGGTTTTGCATTGATTGAATCAAATGCATACTAGACATAGATGACGTACCTTGCTAGTATCATCTAAGGCATTTTCCCATAACCCCTTCACGATGTATACCTTGCTTCGCTTGATAAAGATGTTTTGAGGGACAGTAGGGCTAAGAGACAATGCGGCTGAATAATGTGTAATTGCATCGTCATATTGCCGAGCATCCACTGCTTTATCTCCAAAGTGCTCCAGCTTCGCAGTGCAACGATGCTTGAAGTCTGCAGGAAATCGATCACATGAATGCTGCCCGCAACAGTATGCATGACTACTCACGTAAAGCCCATTTCGCCTGCTCGTCATGCACGATTGTCTCCCGTGCCAATTCATTGTTCAATACGTCAAAACACTCGATTGCGTCGCTTACATGGTCGATTGTTTCGAGATGTTCACAAATAATCCGATACATCGTGGATCTCGGAACGACGAACTCGAAACCAAGGGTGTCAAACTCACAGGACATACATGAGAGCAAAAGGAGATACTCACGCTGGCAGCAGCAACCAGGGCATCTTTCCACGAACGATTCGCCAATGTCGCTTTTGCCCACTCCTTCAAAAGAGGTGTGTGGGTCGGAGGATCGGAGGTCGCACAATACATTGGCACATGACCCTGGGGAATTTCCTTCGGTGCTTCGTCGCCCTCACTCTCACGAGTCGAGAGACATTGCTGTGCAAAGTCTGACAGAAAAGCTTGAATGGATGAAAACAAGAAGGTAGACAAGAACTAACCAGAAACCCATACGGTCATGGGTTCACCCATATAGACCTTTTTGCCAAAGGTATCTACCAGTTCGAGAAGACATTCACCTGCGTCCTTGATGCGATTATCTGCAAACAGGGCTTCACAAAGACGCCGTCGGATCGTGATGCCGAGATCATCGAACTTCCAACCAGTTACCTGTCAGACGGTGACTGTCGCCAATATGTCGCCAGGTGATCAGCAGAAAGCTTACGAATGAAATTACAGGGAGACGAAACCCCGCATAGTATTGCATTGAGGCTCGTGCACGTCCAAACGAATGTATCGCACCCTTGTAGTCACCACTCTTCATGTGTGAGTTTCCCAAGAGAAGATACATGTGTGCCTGCCGGAGATGTCAGTGGTGATGCTGCCATGCGGCAGCATATCATGCACGCACGTGAATCGCATGGAATTCCGGGAGCAAACGCCCTGTAGAAATGAGGTCGCTAACGCGCAATAACGCATTACTGTGCTCTCCCGCCATGAAGAGAATGGCGGCCTTGGTAAACAAGCAACTAAGAGACAATTGAGCTTGACCAGAGACGAATACACACCTTAATCAGAAGGAGAAGATCCACATCAGCTCGATCGCAATGCCTGAATGCCAAGTCAAACACCCGAAAACCCTCGTCCTTTTGACCACTTCCGATGAGTGCCACACTTTTTGCGGTATAGCCAACGACGGAAGGACAGATCCTGATGGACTATGAGTCATTGCAAGTGAGGATAAGCGAGTGGGAGAGAAAGTCAGGACGCACGTTTCCAGCATCTTTAATCGCTTCGCCCCAACGTCGCAACTGCGATCGTATGAGGGCTCTGTTGGCGAGTGCATGATGGTTCTGTTGTCTCGAATTAGAGATTGTGGCAGTCAGCGACGCTTCGGCATCTACAAGGCGGCCCTGTCTCCATGAGTCGAGTGCAGGGTCGGTGATCTGAATGAGTGGTGCCTGGAACAGTTTTGACATTGAAACGAAAATCGAAACAAAGTGGATTGGCAGTTCGAATATGCCATTTAATCCGACAATACACGATACTTACAGTAGTACGGGATAAAGGTAGGTCGTGTTTCGGGACTTGGATGATTTTTCCATCGAATCCTATCACGGTAAACTGGTCGTCCGGAGAGAATGAGACGGAATGTATCTCTTGAGGATGGTGGACGAGACCGAGCTGGGTGTGTGTCAACACATCCCAAAAAGTGACGGTATGTCTTGTAGAGCATGCGATAAATTTCCCATCCGGTGACAAGGCAATGCACGCAATGGAGTCGTCCTGAAGAACTGGCACCTCCGCGATTGCTGACCCGGTATTAGGCGCTTCGAATTGCTTGATTGTATGGCCAGATATGACGAAGATGGCTTTGTCGAACCAGTGGAGAGATCTGTTGTTGTGCGCGGTTACTAGTACCGGGATGTGCAAGAGCAAACGGCCGTCGTTGCTGTCCCAAACTCGAACGTACCTCCGAGTGGCTGTCGCGACTCGGTCGCCCTGTGGCGAGTATTTCGCTGCCCTCAATAAATCCTCGTGGTCGAGTGTTTGTACTTGTTTGCGGGTGGCGATGTCCCAAACGGTGGCTGTGCGGTTCGCCGACACCACGAGCCGAGCCGAGTCGGGCGAGAAATCGACTGCGCTGATCAGGTTAAACTCCTTGTGGTGGAAGACCCGCTCGTATGTCCCGGCATCCCACATCAACACGTTACCTGCCAATGTCCCCCTGCAATCCATCTATTATTCTTCGACGCAGCGAGGCACCAGACGTTCTCCGCTGTAATCATGGCCACTTGTTGCCCGTCTGCTACTCGCCTCACTTCAACCCCATGGCAGCGGCCGCCCAAGAAATGCTCGCCGTTCGCTGAAAATGTCGTGGCCATCGTGTGGGGACCGGCGTCAAATTCGATGGATAGGGAAGGCCCTTGTCCAATAGTCAGCGCTCAGTAGCAACACAGCTCCATCTCGCCAGAACGCACCCTCTGTTTCCTCTCGTTTGCGCGACTGACGCTCTTGTCTAACGGGCATCAATGATCCATCTTCCATTCCCCCTCTTTTTCGCGGTAGACGTTCTTTCCAACGGTCAGCATCAACTTGCCTCCATTTCACTAGCACACACCAATTAGTATCGTCTCTGGAGTCATCAGTGCCATCGCAATTGTCGCAGAGCAGTGGTGACAGTCGATGAGCAAGCTGCCGTCCATTCCCCCGCATTAGTGGACACACTCCTTGGCCTCGTGTTTCCGACACGTGTTCGCGCGCGCTGTGTTTTGGCCTCGCGAAACATGCATGTCATTAATATGTCAATCGATTCATGGTCCGCGACACGTCACCGTATATTGGCAATAATATGAATTGAATTGAATAGAACATCCACAGCCGTCTGCGTCAAGGGCGAGGGGCGAATGTCCCACGACGCTTGAAACATCTGCAAAGATCATCGGAATCTCGGCTGAGGTAGGCTATTTTTGAACTCTAGCTCGATCATTCATTCTTTGCAATTCAGTCAGAGAGGATGGGCCAAGTTACCCTCATCGAGCTCAAATTCGCCGATAACGCCACTCGGGATTGCAAAACGAAGAGGGAGATCCGCTTCTCTCCAGTCGCTGGAAGCTGTCTCGCATCAATGTGACACGCCGAGGTTGCCGATGGTCACCATTGTAACATGCGACGGAATGAAAGGAGTCATAGATGTGCGACAGGTTGAAAGAGTGCCCTCGGGATACCATGACAACCTAGTATGTATAGAGGTGAGGACGCAGACTCGGAGGGTTTGGATACATGGGTAACAGCTAGACACATCGTTGTAGTATCGACAGATGAAAAAGATATACTACAAGAGCACATGGACGAGAAAGAGATCTCTTATCATTTTCGGACGGGACGTCGCGGGGAAGAAACAAACGTAGGATAGATAGGACGCCCGCCAGAAGACGCAGGTGCCAACACAAACTCGGATTCACAAGTTCAGGCTGTCACGCCATGATCCGCTCGACATCCGTCAGCGACGCCTTGGTGCTCTCAACGATGCAGTTGATCAGGGGCTGATAGTCGCCTTCCCAGGCCTGCTTCAAGATAAGAAGTGATGGAGAGGACGTCAACGGAATCCTCCAACTTTAGGAAAGCAAACGGCGCACGCACCGTGTTCATACTCTCGTAATATGCGGTTCGCCACAGGGGCGAGATACATACGGGCGGGAAACCGTGGCGCAGGAGAGGGATAGATGATAATAGCCTCGCCATCCGCCCATTTCCAGCCTATTATGTGCGGGCAATGAATGATTAGGCGATAAGACAAATGTCAAGAACAAGATGAGCGCTCACATCAAAAGGGTGACAACGCGTAAAGGTAACGTAAATCCACACTGCAGTCGCAAATGGATTTCGCCATCGCGCAATGTATTGCTGCATGCGTCGATCAGCACGTCCTGCAAACGAGAAAAGTAACAAGAGTACCACGTACCCTGCCCATCTTGCAGATGTAATCCAACTGCTGGTCGACCAGCTCGATGGGGCAATACGCGAGGTTGTATTGCTGGCTCCGTACCATGGCCGCCTTTTTCGTGGCTAATCGCGTCGATCCCACGTTGACGTAGTGCACTGTGCGGGTGCACCCGCCACCATCGACCATCTGGACCTTTGAGGAACGCATG
>JBBPJN010000659.1:0-11326 GCA_038088755.1 Boletus aff. separans
CGTGGTGTCGCTGAGACATCAATTACTCCCGTGCGCGGCGGCCCCGGCCCGCCATGGATAAGGAATCGGTTAGCTGCGGTAGTAGGCGCTGAAATTGACGATGGGAACGACTGGTTAAATGAGTCGCGCCAGCTTGATCCCGCCGCTGTTGGTGTGGAGCATCACAGGTTCACATTGGGCGGCCGCGACGACATTGACCTGAGCTCACCTTACCTGCGCGACATCCTCAGCGACACTGATATACTCCATGCTCATGCAGAAACTACCAGCTCATGCAGAAACGACCTCGCAAGTGGTTCTGGTAGTGCTATGAAGCCGCCGCCAGCCAGCACGGACTGGGATTCATGGGAATACGGCGAGATTCACTCAGATTGAGGGTGGATTTCAGTGAAACTGGTCGTATTCACTCAGTTAATTAACGTAGAATAGGGTATGGTGAATTGGCGCTGATTTACGAGGGTGAATGTGACCTGATGGCCAGCCATGGTGGATTAACACGGGTGAATTTGACTCGATTCTAAATTCCCGGAACACTAATAAGGATACAGATATTCCAGCCCGGCGGTCGAGTTGATCACCCACAGCTTGAAGCAAGTCGTCGTAAGAATGGTGTACACCCAGCTGGTCGCGTCGTCGATCGTGAGTTCAGTTTTCCGGAATTCAAAGGGTCGATTAGATCGACTTGGCACTAGCTACATTGCACTATTTCTACATCACTACCTATCTGATCAATCGACGACTCAGTATCATGATGCTTCTCTCGTGCTATATATACCCAGCCCAATAATCTACGCATGCCTAGGTTGGCACGCTCACATTTAAAATCCCCTCTACATGAATGCACGAAATCCAATCCGGCAGAGTTTCTTCGTTGTGCGATACATGTAGTATACACAGTCAAGGCACCCTCTTTCACCTTTTCGCGCAGATATACATATTCCTCTGAATCATTTACCACCCCCGCGCCTCGTAATCGGCCAGCGTATCCCTTGTCGTCTCCGCAATCGTCCGATACTTGAGACCAAGAATGCGATCCGCCTTGGCTGTATCGTAATTGATCAGGTGCTTGGCTCCCTTGCCTGCACCTCGAACGCCGACGGGAAGTGTGGTCGTGAGCTTGGGAGGTGGACTCAGGTCATTAGCGGCGTCGACTAACAAAAAGGAATGCAGGTCAGACACGACTTGCATCTACTCTTCAAACGACCTAGTACGCACTAAAGTCTTGCCATTTCCAGAGCCCTAAGATTACATTGCGAGAGGTGTACGTCAGTTTCTTGAGCCGAAACCAAACCGAGGGAACACGTGGACTTACCACCGCTGACGATGATGCGCTCGCCGCCAGCCGCCTCCTTTTCGAGCGCGAGCGCATGCCC
The DNA here is from genome assembly GCA_038088755.1 of Boletus aff. separans. Classification (NCBI taxonomy): domain Eukaryota; kingdom Fungi; phylum Basidiomycota; class Agaricomycetes; order Boletales; family Boletaceae; genus Boletus; species Boletus aff. separans. The sequence continues at coordinate 1,374 of JBBPJN010000659.1, forward strand.
TTCAGCAAGGTCACGTACGTCGATCCAGCAAGTACCCGTATTGGCGAGAAAGTCGTTGCCTGCTGCGTTGGCCTTGGTACCGTCAGCGACATGGTTGTAGAATATGGCTGCAGACGTGTTGAGCGAAGCGGGAGAGCTGAGTTGATGGATGGATGGCTATCGTGGTGAAAAATAAGAACTTATTGATCTGCAATACATCAGTTCAGAATAGTTACCCCAAAGACCTGGAATGGGACAGTCAGTGTCTCTTAATGGGTCGTACAAGGCTGAAACGCACGAGTGGAGGATTGAGTACAGCCAGATCCCACTTTATGCGCGGCTTGTTTTCCGGGTTGCCTATGAATTCCCATGCGGCTGGGTAGATCGTCGGTCGTCAGCAACCATTCAACCGGTTGGAAGCCGAAAGAAGAAACGCCCGCTTACCTCTTTCTGCGAGGGTCTTGGACGCTCGGTATTTCGCCAAGCTAGGGGCCTCGTTCTTCCTGCCTTCGTCCTCGTACTTTTTGAGAACCTCAAGACACTGGTCGTTCCAGTCCGCCTCCGTGAACGTAGTAGGATTCTCTACATCGCGGAGAACGGCCACTGCGGACGACGTGATCACGACGCGTTTCACCTTGGTCGAACTGAATGCACGTTTTTCGATCTGGGTGCTAAACGACGTCCTCGATAGACGTGACGTACCTATCCTTGAAAATGCTCTTTAATATTCCAAGCGTGCCGTTGACGGCAGGCTTGATCAGTTCTAGAAAACGTATGAATGGGGGGGGGCGGTTCCGAGTCAGAGCCTCTGGGCGACTTACCGTCTGGATCGACTGCGTCGAGATGGAAAGGTGATGCTGTATGTTCGATGGCATCCACACCTTTGACCGCCTCGTCGAACGCCCCGTCCTATTATACAACAGACCACGTGAAATGATGAGCAAATACGACAATACCACAGCGCAGGGTCTCAGAGTAGCCACACGCAACGTACCTGTGCGATGTCCTCCACGACAACGATCTCGAATCGATCACCATATCGAGCAAACACCTTTCTGAGGAAATCACCCTTGGCGACCGACCTTGCCGTGCCCCGGACGGCATACCCTCTCTCGAGCAGGTTCTGCGCGACCCACGCGGCAACGAACCCTGTCACACCCGAGACGAGGACTTTGGCAGGCGGTTGAACGGCAGGCATATGAGCTTGTTACCAGTACTACTTGCGGGTAACGTGAGCTTTGAGAAGAAGGGTTTGGGTTGTTGCAATGATATGTCTTTAATACCTTGGGGTGGCCGCCTTGAGCGCCCGCTGTATTTATACCCGACGTGTCTCTCATACCTGAAGACTAGAAGGCAGGGGGGTTGTTGGGCCCATCACTTGTGGCAGATTCGTCTTACCAAGCCTATCAGTCAAACAGTTATCGTCACGTAAACACTTTTGACAAGTCCTTAACATGACTGGTAAGCTCTGATTGGTTGGTCACTTTGCAACTAATGGAATTACCTGATAATATACCGAAATGAACAAACGAATCCAGCCATCTCGTCTGACTGAGCCTTCGCGTCTGACTAGTGACTAATGCTCCCTGTCATCTTGCAAGACTGAAGCAAATAGCCAGCGCCACCCAAAGATTGGTGGCAAAACTTGTCTGAACTCCTGCTGCGCCGGAATATCCCGTGATATCACCCCAGATCAGGGTGCATCTCGGACTCGCGACCCTTGCCCAATCCCCCTCCTCCGCTCCCCTCGGTGCATGAACTCCCAACACACATTTCCAGGTTCAACGCCCAATATCCCCTGTACCTCCTCTCTCCCCAATTCGCACAGCTCGTGTACGCTCCCCACCTTGCTCATCACGTACTTGACGTTCTTGGCCGTCACGCCCGGTATACACCGCAAAAGCTCTTCTGCAGCCGCGTTGACGCCTGCACCCACATTTGGATCTTCTTCAGCCCCGATCGCAATGGCTCGAGAGGGGTCGGGCTCGGGGTTGTTGGCTTTGAGATCGTTGAAGACGTCCGTCGTCGCGTAAGGCGAGGACGACCAGATGATACGTACGCGGGGAAAGTGGAGCGTGAGCAAGACGAGTTTGGACTGGATCGAGGGTGGCGCTCGCTCGGAATCGGTAGATGTACCAGCCCTCTTGGGCGGATACTTGGCCGAGTGTTTGGCATACGCCTTGGTCGATTCTGAGACTGCCTGTACGTGACAATAGGCGCGTGGACGTAGGAACGGATGAAACAGACGAACCTCGAGCGAAAATGCTTTGTTTTCTTCGAACTCGATGAGCAGGACGGGCTGCTTGTAGTGCACCGACATGAGTTCACATTGTGTGTACCTGGTGTACAAGATGGGTTAGCAGAAAGTGCTGGTGCGCAGAGCAAGGACTGACAACCGCCCGCTATTGAAACTTGAAATCAGGTCCGGTATGCTTTTCCGTTCAACACAGATATCCGGCGTAAGAACGTAATCGCCAACAGTCAGCGTTGCGGGAATAACCAAGAGACCCGACGCGTGCAGTAACGATGGTAGAGTCGACCGGAACTCACGCATGTCGACGATAACCTCAAATACCCATCAATTTCGAGATGACGGACGGAACGAAGCCAACAAACCTGGGAGGCCAGTGTACTCAACTCCTTTCGCCCACCTGCCAGACGCGAACTAATCGATTTGATGATTTGTCCTCCGGTTTTACTCCCAAGCCCTTTATCCTCGTAAATTGGAAGCAGCATCGACTGCATGGGAAGGTGAGTGGGACGAATGATCTGCATATAAAAGAAGTATACGCACGCCACGCTCTTTGATGAGACGTTCGAAGGACTCTTTTTCACGCCTGAGTCCTGCTAAATACTTGTGCTCCTCGCAGCTCAGCTGGTACACCATAAAGTAGACTCTCACTCCCAAGCCTGGACTCGAATTGCGGTACACTTCGATACGACGAACAAACTCGAGGCTAGGCTCAAACATTACGATGAACTTGGGTTGTATCTCTGCCAAGACTTGGTCATCCGTATCATCGGAGTAGGCGCGTACGATCACTGTCTGATGAGGCGGAAGTATACCATATTGCATGTCGAAGTCGGCGTCAAATTGACTGGCGAGCAACCCTTCAAGTAATTCTATATCCCCTTCTGGTACTGTGAGGTCGTTCATGGACATACTCTGCGATGCGAGGCTGGATAAACACAAACCTTGAGATGCATATATGGGCGACAGAACAGAAAAGAAACATTACAATGTCGCAATCTCTTCGCTGTCGTCCAACACAATTACCTCCTCCGGTTTAGCACCGTCTTTTGGTTCACTCGACACTGTGAACGATGGGGCACCACCACGAACTCTTCGTCGATTTGCACTCCTTGCAGCCCTCTCTCTGTCCTTCTTCTGCAGCGCCTCGCTCGCTGCTGCAGAAACAGTACTACGAGAAACTTGAGGTGCAGGTTTCGCGATTTGCACTGGTGTCCCTGCCTTGCTGTTCTTCTGGCTCGCAAGTCTTCCCTTCCAGTAGAGGTGACGGCGCAGCTTCGCCTCCATCATCTTCCCTCCCCGTTTGCCTTTCGGTGCATCAACATCCATCTTCGACAAAAATTCGCTGACCAGGGCAGAGGATTGAGGCGAGGATGTCATAACCAAAACAGTGTTTGAACCATGACCGTCTGAAAGGGTCTGTGTCACCATCTTAACGTGTCGGGAACAAGGAAAGGCTCACACGATGAAAGCGACTCTTGCCTCATGATCTCTTCTTCAATCTCATGCAGTACGTCAGCGAATAGATCCCACTTCGGGAGTTCCTCGAGAACGGGATCCATGCCAACAGGGATCCAGGGCTTTGGGGCCATCGCTGATGGTCGTGTTCCACGTCCTTCTATGTCATCCAACGCGTCCCAGGCGTCTTCGTCATCCACGAGGTCGATCACTGCTGATGGACGATCAGCACTGGTTCTTGAAAGGGTATAGCATCGTCGTTTTGCGGTCTGAAAGATGATGTTGGCAGCATCTGTAAGCATCCATGGAGATTGATTTTGTCGAGCGGTACCCGCTGCTGTAGTCGTGTTAGATGCTGACAGCGTTTCGAGGTATGCGTGGAACGCGAAAGCATCGTAGGACAACAGGTAGCTATATTAAGACACATTGATTGGCGAATAGGTTCAGCACAAAGGATCACGTACGTTAGCAGACGTCTTAGCGTCGCAAGATCACTGACCAGCTGCTTCGTCCTGGGTCCAACCTTGTGCCACACAGGATCAAGCTGCCTCCGCACTACTGCGTCAAACGACTTGAAGTACGCATTTTCAACCGTAAGGTCGTCGAGGTCGAGCTGGAATGCAAGGTCAGTGTTGTCAGAACGTGACGTAGCATATGACTCCACCGAGGTATTCGAACGCTTCAGCTCTGAGAGCGTTATAGTCATGCACTGTACTAACGCATGGTGGATGGCTGACATGTTCTCTGTCAAGTGTTGATACAGCTCAACAACGTCAGCTTTGCGATTCTCGAGCGTGTTTTTGATGGACTGATGAAATCTAACCACTGAAAATCAGAAGGTCACTCTCTTCGCGTTCAAATGACAGACCGGGGGTAAATGTGAACTCTCCGCAACTGGAGCTCTTTCATGATATTCTTCAGGGGCGACATTCCGCTAGTGATGAATTCAGGCTGATCAGAACACGCTTTTAGAAAACCAGTCGTGTTCTTTTCGCGATACAGTCGAACAATGAAAGCTTCCAACGCAAGCGCCGTCACTCTGCAGAAGTACATTCATAGTTACGCTGCTCGACAGGAACGAGGACCTACCTTTCGGCGTGCAGGACGATGATACCGGAAATTAACTCGGTGGGTAAGTCAGCCTGCAACATATCGACGACTAATATCCGAGAAGTCACTGAAATAAGGCCGCCTTTCTTGTATAGATCCTGTCTTGATGGATGTGAACGCCTTATAGCTGAGAGTGATGGACCAAGGGCGAACCTATCCCGTTTACCCATTTCATAGCCGACGATGCGCAAGCCAGGCTTTCGACAGCCCATAACACCGAGCTCCTCGCCGATAGCAACCTCTTCTTCTGGCGCGGCATTCACGAGAAGAACCAAGTTCTGTGGAGAGTCGTAAATCTTCATGAGGGTACATATTATACGCCGTAGCCCGAGGCCGCGGGCGAGGATAAGGAGGTCGCTCGTGGATGGGTCGTGGATTTCTTCCAAGATTTCCTTGTGAAATGCGAGCAATGGGGCTGCCATGTTTTTTTTTGTGTTTCGAGGCAGGCAAATTGACCACGCAGTCCGACTTGAATAGCTCAGATTCAATACGAAGTTGCCAACTGTCTGAGTTGGCGCCAAGTTGTTGTATAGCAGGGCCACTTCCAGAGACCTTACATAAGCAGAAAGCCCCTAGTTGCCCCGCAAACACAATATCATGCTATTGCCAGCGGAACTCTCTCGCATGACAGCCCGGTTTTCTTCGACAAGTACACTCACAAGTGTTGACGGAAAGTTACTGGGCGTGATACTCGGCCCAGCCAAGTGGTGCAAAAATATATGTCGAAAGTGAGCCCACTCATGCTGACTCAGCAGCCAATCCAGCTCGGCTCACGCGCAGAGTCCACCATTCTCTGGTACTCGACGACATCCCTGCGACGACCGTCAAGAAAGAAAATGAGTGCGAACCACTATGACATCCTCATCGTCGGTGCCGGTGTCGCAGGCTCAGCACTCGCTCATGCTCTCTCTACTGTAACTTCAAAATCACGCGCTTCTCCCATCCGCGTCGCGCTACTGGAACGCTCCCTTTCCGAACCAGACCGTATAGTCGGCGAGTTGATGCAACCTGCTGGTGTCACAGCCTTGCAGAAACTTGGGCTGGAAGGCGCCATGGAGGAGATCGATGCCATTCCGGAGAACGGTTACTGCGTCGTGCATTCAGGTCGTCTCGTTCACATTCCTTATCCAGATGGACGACAGGGTCGCAGTTTTCACCATGGCAGGTTTATCATGCGTTTGAGAGAGTACGCCAAGCGCGCTCCAGGCGTGGACGTGATTGAAGCTACGGTGAACGAACTCATAGAATGCGAACATACCAAACGCGTGCTGGGTGTTCGCGCTACGCGTTCGTCCCCTCTCGGAGATGGTTCTAAAGGGGAAAAGGAACCGTTTTTTGCGGATCTGGTCATCATCGCGGATGGATGTTTCTCGAACTTTAGAAACGCAGTTATGGGCAAATCTGCCCGTCAGTCGTCAACACGAAGCTACTTCGTCGGCGCTATCCTCAAGGACACACAACTACCGATACCCCAACATGGTACTGTCGCTCTCGTTAAAGGACACGGACCAGTCCTCTTGTACCAGATATCGGAACACGATACCCGCATGTTGGTAGATGTAAAACACCCACTTCCGTCCGACCTCAAGGCAAGGAGTACTTCCCTTGTGTGATGCATTCCACTGACATGTATTTTAGGAACATATCCGTAGGAATGTCGTCCCTCAGCTCCCTACATCACTCCATGTAGCTATCCATGAAGCACTGGACAGAGATCGCTTGCGTCGCATGCCAAATTCGTTCCTGCCCGCTGCAGAACAAGGCGGGAAATACGCCAAAGAAGGCGTTTTCCTTCTCGGTGATTCTTGGAACATGCGACATCCCCTTACAGGTGGTGGAATGACCGTCGCACTAAACGATGTGGTTTTGTTGGCGCAGCTGCTTGGCCAAGTTGGGAATTATAGCAATTGGAATCAAGTCTCTAACGTGCTCGCCCGCTGGCACTGGGCTCGCAAACCGCTGGCATCAACTATCAACATCCTCAGTGTCGCGTTGTACGACCTCTTTGGCGCAGATGGTACGTGCTCCCGTGGTAATTTGTCTGACATTGAGACGCATTATAGCATAGATGAATGCCTCGCGGTGCTCCAAAATGGCTGCTTCAAATACTTTGAATGCGGCGGCGATTGTGTCCGGGGTCCTGTATCCCTTCTCTCTGGGTCAGTTATCTAGCACCTGTGCGGAATACATTCCATTCAACCCCCGTTCACAGCATCGCTCCTTCTCCGGCGCTATTATTCTACCACTTTTATAAAGTGGCGTTCTACTCGATATGGGTCATGTTTACTTACCCCCGGCCTGTCAATAGCTCGGAAGGTGAAGCTAAGCCTATGCTCGCGGTCCCACCTGTGTGGGAGTACCCCTTCCTCTTGGTCAAGAGTGTGAAAGTGGTCAGTGGTCCAACTATTTTCCCTGGTCATTTCGGTCGGCTGACATGGAGTTAAATGTAGTTTTGGGCAGCGTGTGTTGTGTTTAGTCCATTGCTCTGGTCAGAGATACGGTGGTGGTGACCATGATGGGATAGAAATATCATAGATTTCTTGGCCTCTTTGTTTCGTTATAATAAATTACACCTGGTAATTTCATGGTCAACGGATGGGTCTAGATGGCAGGATCTCCTTTACGTTTCAGTTATTTCCTTTCGGTCACCTCACCGATATTCTGTAACTCCATGTAGCGATCCCTTCCCTTCGGTCACTGATCTGCATAGCAACTAACCGTAGCTCCTTGGAGTCTCACTGATACAGCTTCGTCTTTGGGAGGCAAATCGTTTCCCACTTCCCATCTCTAAAAAATCCTCAACACTGGCCAAGTCTCGTTCGGCCGACTGTGCTAGTGATATCGTTGGGAAGGACACAGGTTCTTGCAAGTCTCTCACTTATGACTTAACTCACTGCCTGTGTGCTTGCGGTGCTATGGGTTGATATGACGTTCATTTCTCCTTCTGCTTCGGATTATTGGGGATATGCTCCCTCTGAAACGGCTATCCAACGTGCAGTGTCGGTGATTCGCGGGTTGGATTCACTCAGCCGGTTTCAGCACTCCTGTAATGTTGGTCGCAACAGTAGATCAAGTATATTCAAGTTGGTTCGTAGCTTGCCGCGTAACAGCTTAGTCATCATGTCAACTCCCTACCCGACGCCTTCCCGCTGTCACCGCGCTTCCACCTCAGCGCCTGTATCATAGCTTCTACCCGTGGATGACCATGCTCGTAAATTCAATTTCGTCGGCCTTGGTGAGTTACTGATTTGAAAGTGGTGTATCTAGTGATTGCATCATGTAGATACGAGCAACAAAAGATTGGCATCAGAACAATCCATAGTCATTTTACACGGTCATGGATGACTATGGGCTGGGAACAGCGGACAGCGTCGAGTGCTCCCTAGGCGATACTTTCAATGCGCCGAGGTGTCCTCGGGTCATGTCAGCCTCCCCCTCCGAGCTGAAACTATGGAAACCTGCGAATTGCCATGCTGCGTTCTGCTTTCCGTCAGCAGAAGCTGGTCCTTGCGCAAGCGTGGCTAGCCTCGTGTACCAAGACCCATTAGGACTGTTTACTGATCAGTATCCGACGGAGAGCGCGTGGTGCATGCGAGGAAATGGATTACTGCCGCTTTTCATACGAATGGCCTTCTGCTAATTGTGGTTGTCGCCACACTGCTAGTGCATGCTGAGCGAAGCAAGATTTGACAGACGTTCCCAGTGAGCTCTTATCATCACATGGTAGGAGCAAAGGTCACACATCTGTACAAGAGTTTTGATATCATGGTCTCTGTATTGAAGGTGGGCGCAACACCAAGAAAATTAACTCTTTCTAGTTTGTGACATTCAGCTCATATTGGATGCTGCGGACAAGAGCGTCAGCATTGACGTACTTGACTCTCATGTCGCAGCAGACAAGGCGTACGTCGTATGCACTGTTACATGACGCTCAGTCAATCATCGTTTTCAGTAAGATCCGTCAGGGCTTCGCCAACTTTGAGAAGGAGCACCCTCCCGTTGTGAATGGGGTCAAAAAACGCGGGGCTGCTGTCGCCCTGACGGATGATAGCAGTCTGCTCTGGTATTGCACTATTTCGGTCTGTCACCCCACTAAATCCGTCGCTGGTGAGTTTTCCTTGCACTCCTGATAGATGTCTTCCTATCGTTCCTTGCAGTCGACTTCGACACCGGTTCTAGGTAAGTGCTTGCTAGCTGACACGTAGCGCATTTTTGTTCGATCAGTCAAAAGCGACCTCTTCCTGCCCGGGTCTAGCTGTGGTTCGAATTGCAGTGGTCACACTATCTGAGACCCTACTTCATCTTCAACTTCGAACGACTTGGGGATGACATCCACCCTCCGGTATGGTGATGGTTCCGCTGTCTCTGGTGAATGATACTGTGTCCTTTGTGGGTTTCGCTGTATGTCTCGTGTAACTTGTCAGCGTGATCATTAATGACAGCCAAGTAGGCGACGAGTCAGACTCTTGGCGCTGTAAACACATACTCATCTGGGTTCCAGAGTTCTCAATCCTATGCAGATGGTTTGATGGCAATGGCGTTTCAGTCGATCTTGGGATTAGGATTATGGTGCTAGCCCTGTCTTCCAGATTCTGGTCTCTGAGGGACAGGTGTCCGATCCAGTGTTTTCATTCAAGCTCTCGTCTTCTGGGGCAGAGTTATTTGTTGGTGGATCAAACTCTGCCCTGTACACTGGGGACTTCACATATGCTTCTGTGACGCAGGCGAACTAAAGTGCAGGGTTCCCGTGGACATTTAGTAACATTAGTCGTTAGGGTTACTGGCAAGTGAGAATGGACAACGTTCAGGGTAACGGTCAAACAATTCTGAGCAATGTTAGTGCCATCATCGACACTGGTACAACCCTCTTCGTTGGTACTCCCTCGCAAGTTTTATCGCTTTCCAGTACCCTTTGGGGTTAGACTGCACCGCAGTGTCGGCTTAAGCCGAATTGACTGGCTTAGTCATCATGTTTGGCTGACAACTAACCTGTTATGGTCAACATCATTGTAGCAACCTGCTCCCACGTGCATGTCATATCTCCTCATGCCAGGTGATCAGGCTCGCGAACTCTACTCTGCCATCCGCATGTGCTACATTTGACCAGAACTGGGAGATGGCCCGGCTGTTAACTTATCCGTGCACATGAAACCAT
>JBBPJN010000660.1:0-11305 GCA_038088755.1 Boletus aff. separans
CGCGTCACCGTCTTCCACCTGCTCCTTTACAACGGCAGACACATCCTCGGGTGTAGCATGAGTAGCCCTAGCTTCCCGTCGTATCCGTTTCTCAGCCTTGCGTTCCGCCTTCCGGCGCTGTTTCTCGGTCAACGTGTCCACAGTACCGTCGCCACCAGCAGATGCTGACCTTGCTTCAAGGACCGAGGGAGGAGGAACAGCGAGAGATTGACTGCCTATGCCTCTCCGTGGTAACTGACCCTCGTCGTCGGATGGGGACGATCCAGGTTCTGGCTCGGTGGCACCAAGACCGGGTGTAGCAGATCCCGAGTGTGCTGACGATGATCCAGGGGAAGCTGATGAGAATGAACGGGAAAGAAGCTTTTCCTTGAAGTAATCTGCGACACTCTTGGTCGATGTTGTGAGGTTGGCAAGGGAGAGTGAAGTTGGAGGGGTAGAAGTGGACGAGGACGGTGGTGTAGATACGGTGGACGAAGAGGGCGCAATTCCAAGGATCTCTGCGATGTCTGATGCGGATTTGCCTGCAATGCGTTTTGCGGCCCGGATCCGCGCACGATGACTGTCGTGACCAAACATAACAGGAAAAGAGTGTGAGAATGGTGAATCAGCGCGTGTGCACAACTCACGCCATTGGACGGGATTTGGGTGTTGGTTCAGGGTACAGCTTTAATGAAGAGAGTGCTGACGGGGGTTCAGAAGTGGGACCAGTGGCAAGGACAGCGGAGTCATCAAGACTAGATTTTTGCTGTTTTTCCTTCTCCTTCTTCGGTTTCTTTCTCGTGTTCTCGCTGGCATTTGGATTATCTGCGTCCCCGTGTTTCCTTTTCTTTGTCGTCACAGTCGACTCGTACTCCAACTTTCCCTCTGCCTTCTCCTGCTGTGCGCGCACGAATGTCTTACCTATCGCCGTCTCGTGCACTCTCGCGCTTTCCTCTCCCGTGTCCTCGTCGTGGGTTTCCTTTCGCTGCTCTGGATTCTCGTTCAACCTCTTCAATAATGCCTCAAAGTCCTTGTTTTGCTTCCACGCAATACCGTTGGGATCTCGTTGGTGTTGTGCGCCGATGCCAATCATATCGAGCTTTTGTTGGACCTTGAGGTGCGTCTTCATCCCGTTGCCTGAGGACCCAAGTCCCTGGGATGCGTCCCATCCAAACTTTGAGAGGTAATGGAGACCAAAACGAGAGGCATCTGTGATGCGAGCAGGAGAACGTGAGCGTGGTCATGGTATGACAGTGGGGCTCACCATCAGCCCAACTCAGATTCCGAGGGTCAGTGGGAATGCGCTGTTTTTGTTTGCGGCCCGCAAGGCCCATCAGTGCGTCAAGTTGGAGGACTCTGAGAGTTGAGAACGTCACACAATACTGCCAGATGGCCTTGGCTGAGTAACTGGGGGTTACTATCCATAACAGGGTATTGACCCTACTAAGAGACTTGGACCTCAACACCGCTCTACTTACTGCCGCGTACTACTTACAAGTGGCGGCTCTTTTTCGGGCCAGCAACTGCTGTTCGTTGTGAAAATCACCGCTCGTTTCCTCAACCGCTCGCCAGCTTCACCAGCTTTACTGCTAGATGCTCAAGCACACAGTCTCAGCGCCAACGAGACGCGAATGCTTTCTTCTTGCTATCTTGCTCCTCGCACTGCTTTCGCTGTCTAGAGCAGGTCCTGGTGTCCAGGACTCACCCGCTTCACGCCCAATTCCGCAAAAGGCTGTCCAGCAAGATGATCCCACTTCCGACTCTGCTTTGCAGGACCTTCAAGTCCCGACCGCCGAATCAGAGCGTTGGCGGACGCGTGTAACGTGGACCCCCAAGCAAGTGCCACCAACGACCGTGGTTTCCCATGTTCCTGGTACGCGGCTTGTTCCCCAACTCGATTGACCGCCGACCCTTGCATTCAAGGCTGGACGATATTTGATAACCTGTTTCTGCTTAACGGGACTGTGTTTGTCGTCTCTGACGACCCAGAGTCCATTCCAAGTCGCGACACCATCACATCGACTGGCAGGAGGATCGCGAACGGAGTTGAGGCTGTCACGGCCCGTATACCGACCGACCGCGAACTCCGCGTTATCACGACCGACGCGGCCCAAGAATTATTTGGAACTAGTGCAGATCTCATAGACGGGACTACGGTGCGTCGTTCTACAGCAGTAAACCCACCCTTATCTGACGCCCAACTCAGTGGATCATCAATGATCCACCACAATTGTGCGTTGATGATGACTCGATGCAAGGACGTTGCTAAATGACTGCATCTCTTGTCAGCATCACACATTACTACCACTGGTCTGCCGAGCTCTTTCTCGGGTTCTGGCGGACGTACTCTTCGTTAGACCCATCCATCTCTTCCAATGGATCGTCTTTACTTCCGGCCCTCCGTCGCATCTGGTTCGTCCACACTGACGCCGACCACTGGAGGGATTACGCCTCTATGAACCAGTGGGTTCTCCGCAGCGTCTTCCCCTCTGTCACCGCCGAATACTCCGCAGATTGGCAGGACCGCGCGGAGATGGGGCGTCCAGTGGTCCTCGATCGTGTCATTTACTCCGATCGCTCAGCCACAATGAAGGGTGCGGACTTCCTGCGTACGGGTCGCATCGCGTCCGAGGCGTTTGCGCTGCCGGGAAGCGTGCACTGGTGGAACGTGGTCCGGGATGCCGTGACGAAATTCGGTGGGCTGGACAAGGACTTTGGGAAAGCACCAAAACCCGTCATCACCTACATCTCGCGCCAGGAGTGGGGCCGGCGTACGCTGATCCAGGAAGATCACGAGAAGCTCGTGAAGGAGCTGTATAAGCTACGCGATCAGCATGGGGTCGAAGTGAATGTCGTGAGCATGGACAGGCTTTCGCATGTTGAACAATTCAGCCTCGCTGCGCGGACGACGGTGAGTGCAGTGCATTCATCTGTTGGTGAATCCTTATCTGGTGGGTTAGATCATGATGGGTGTGCACGGTAACGGGCTGACGGCCCTCGTGTGGATGAAACCAACCCCACAATCGACGGTGATCGAATTCTTCTATCCCCAAGGGTTCGCACACGACTACGAATACACCGCGCGGGCCCTAGGGATGGTGCACTACGGTGTTTGGAATGACAAGTGCGTACCACTGTTTTCCGTCGCTATCTCCGCTCATTCGACGCTATCTATATTGCCTTGCTCATACGCATGCATTGGACGTAACAGAACGTTCACGCACCCTGAAGTGCCACAACTCAACTATCCGGACGGGTTCCAGGGGAACAGCATCCCGCTCAACGGCGAGGTCGTTGCAAAACTGTGCAGAGAGATATTGCAACTACCTGCCTCCATCAATAATTGAGTCTCAGACCGGATGGTTTGGGCTTTGACGAATTTAGAATCTATATCTTGCCCATTTTACCACAGACTATGTACACCTTATATATTTAAACCTGATGACAGCAAATCTTCAGTGACGGATGGAATAGGATGCCATTTAGCTAATGGCTGTCGACAGGTGTGTACAGGCAAGCAGATTGTTGGTCGCTACACTAGACGCATTCTCTGGATGATATTCGGGGGGATCTACCAGTCGTCTATGGGGCCGGTCACTTGACCAGGTGGGGTGGAGCTTACACTGCAGGGTGCTCCGCGTGAGCCGCATCAGAACATTCTCCTAATCTGAGTTGTACGGGCAAACAGTTTATCGATTGGTCACCAGGCTAACCCATTTTATTGGAAGCAGTACTATGAGCGTGGATGGGTTCAGGGCACAATGCGCTTACTATCAATTCAGTGGAGAGTAGGAACGATGATTCCAGTCGGGCTCTTCTGAGCTGCCTCACACTTGGAAGTAATTCCCCCCCCCCCCTTAGAAGCTTTTCCCAAAAATTCAAATCATCGGCCCTTGCAGTAATCTTCCAGTCCGAGGGCGAGGCATCACAATTAACCACAAGGTTGCGATCATCCAGACACCCTTCTAGAAATTACCCTGCCATCTCATTGGTGGCCGTGACACTACTACTCGTGCTAATCCTAAAGCCACGAGTCCGTGGTACGGTGTATCCAAGTGTACTTATAATGAGATGACATTTCACCTGTGCTGAGACCTTTACCGTGAGCCACGACACCAACGCGAAGATTGAGACGCCACAAACTTTGGTCGGTTCCAATCGGAATGAGAAAAGATCCACGTCAATGTTATCTCGACCGTTAGTGATGGTACCGGATCTTTCGCCTCACCTGTCGCGATGAACATGTATTTTGGGATTAATCTCCAACTTGATGAGTCGACCCCCATCGATCCGCTTTTCCAGAAACCCCTTGACCTTGAAAACGAGTTAGATCGTGTTCCTTTGTATCATCTCCCAAAGATGATACTAACGGTCTTGCCCTCCAGGATCGGTGAACATTTCAGCATTACATGCCACTGACTCTCCCACGCCGTAAAACAGCGTGCGAGGAATGTACTATCGAAAGCATTCAGAGATTTGTTGATGTCGACTGTAAGATGCATAGACATTGGCAGATCGATGACAGTACAACCTTCTCTGGTGTCACCGTGGCTCGTCAGAGGGTTTGGCAGTGGAGTCCCAAGATCCCTTGGCTGTGAGATTCGGAAAGACCAGGGTGTAAATGCCGGATGGAACAGTGAGGTTGGGTTTGTTACTACCATCAACTTTCACGGTCCCGTCAACGATCGAGATGCAGGAGGCACCTTGAGCGCTTCGTCTGTTGAACTGGATGAGCGGCGCTACTAATCCGAGCTCATGATGGATATCGAACTCTTCATCCGTTTGGTTACTATAAGCAGCGACTTTACTATAAGAACAATCAGTGTATATTAGGAGATCGCCGGAGTCAGTACTAGAGCCAGCTCACAGTTTATGTTCCCTCGCATGTTTTTTTGGCCCGCGTCTGAATGTTTCTTGAAGAAGTCGGTTGAACGGATCGTCGCCGATAGTAGAGGACAACGTGAGATCTAGCGTCAGGTGGCCGTCATATGACGCAAAGGACGACTCGAACGGCTGTAATTTGTCGGGGACGCCATGACATGCGAAATGAAAAATTGCAGCATTTTAATGCATCAGTTGCGTGCTCGATTATAGCATCTCTTGTTTTTGGGGAGCGCAACATGTGAATGGGTCGTGGTGGGCATGTTCTGCGAGGAGGGAGAGCTCGGCGCCAGTTATCGACGGAAAAGAATCCGGGCGTGGGCACGCCAGGCGTAGCATCTAGTGTCCGGACCGTCGACCTGTGTCTTGGCGGAAATGATATTGGAGGACTTGCGCGTGCTTCGGATTCTGTTATACGGAAATTTCGCTATTTGCTGCCACAACCTGATCCCTTTCCTGTGTACGCTTCTTGCCTCATGTCAAGGATATACAAACCACCTCCCGAGTGTGCCTGGACAAATCTCTCACACTGCGTCAGATGAACTAAATTCGAGACCGACAATTGGGTGTTTAAATAAAATACTCATCGATCGTGTTGTTAGAGCGGAAGCGACGATTAGCGCCAAGTGACATCTTGATAGGGTGAGCATGTGTTCATTTACTGTAAGCAAGCTTTCCGCTCTTCATCCAAGATTCTTAGTCCAGACCCCATATTTCGCGAGTGGACCAGCTTGTCATACTCGGACTCCTGTTCTATTTGTTCTGCTTAACAAACGCAAGTCGAAGGGTCAAAAATCCGGCCTAGAATTTTGTACCTAGCGATTCGCGCACATTTGATATCGCAAAACTGAGAACGCCACCTACTAAGCGGACTCCAAATTTCCGATCCGTGCTGCCCGCTGATCCACAGGAAGGAATGCAGGCTGTGTCTGACTTGATTGATGGGAGGAGTGCGTCTTTGCTATACAAGCGCGCGGTATGAAGACTTAGGCACGTTGCTCAAGTACACCTATAGGACGGATCTGATTTAAAGAGGACGCTGGGTCAGAGCCCTAGCTATAGCAATACCTCTACTCAGACCACTCGCATACTATGGGGTCTGCGAATCCGAGTCTTCCCCAAGACCAGTCTCTTCGCATATACACAAAAAACCAGCGTTTAGTCATTCTTTCCGTCGCAGAGAATGGCCTCGACATCGGCAAGGGCACAGGATACACGACGTTCAAGAATACAGGCTACGTCAAAGGGGTATTGCTCTTCACAGAGAAGCTAACCGTGAAGTCGAACGTCGAGGCTCCCTGCGGGTTGACGGCAGCCACGTGGACCCTCGTTGGCGCAGAGGAGGGTGTGAATTTGGATGCTAGCGGTATCTCGGGCGGAGTTGGCACCTCAAGTAGCCCGAATGGCCAACCTGGAGGTAACGGAGGTACCCTTGGGGTGTATGTTCAGGATCTCGACGACACCGCTGCCAAGGCATTTACTTTTCTCGCGCGCGGTGGTGGAGGCGGTGACGTGTATGATTCCAAGGCCAAGGTTGGAGATGGGGGTGACGGAGGGGTGATCACCAGCGTTCTACAGCCCACATACTCTCGAGTTCTCAAGTCCATCCAAAGATACAAGGCACGCTCGGAATTCCAGGATGAAAAAAACCGTGACTCAGTCGTGTCAAAAACAGACTCGCTTTATCTTGCAGCAAAGGAGTTGCTTTCAGTGGGTCAAGGTCTCTCTGCGAGCAACGACACGATCACCAACGTGTTCGGCAAACTCCAAGCCGCAGTGGATAGCGAGGATTCTATTACAGTGGACAATCTGCGACGTGGCGCCAATTCTGCAACTCATAAAATTAAGAACCTCATCCTAGACCAGGGGAATTCTGTTGCACCCAGTCCGGACGACGTCCGTTTAGGCCATGCTGGTGTTGGAATCGGCGTTCAAGTTCCCGCGGGCAAAGATGGAAAGGCTGGCGAGCTGCAGCCGACGTTCCTTGCGGACGTTTCGTCGATCGCCGATTCCTTGGTTAGAGTCCAGCTCCCGTTTGCACACCCCGAGCAATGTGGTATGCTTCTTGAGCGTGCCAACATCTTCTTCTACATGGGGTCGCAATCCCTAAGGGACCATGCGAAGGCGCTCTATCAGCGTCTCCTTGAGCGTTTGAGCTTCCTTCTGGTGCTCAAGTCCTCCGACCCACTCTACCAAGCCTACCAAGCCTACCAGAATAGTGAAATTATACAGCCAACATGGTTAGATGACCTGAAATCCATTCGGCAGTCGGCGTCCACACAGCTGATTCGACTAGAGTCCGGGAAATCGGTGAGCATCGTACATTATGATGACTTCTTTCTCGTACTGATTTACAAACGTAAGGACTACTATGGACACTCGTTACAGTGGGCGCCTAGGCAAAGTTACACCTCCTACAAATCCTTCCTGGATGGCGCATTCGCAGGCTTTAAATCATTCGAAGATGCATATATCCAGTACCACATCGCGCTGGAGAAGCAGGAGAGTCTCAAAGACAAGGTTAAGCTGGCGTCCGACAACACATCTGCGATAACGTCTAGCTTGTCCGAGGATATAAAAGAGCTCTGGGAGGAATTGCGGGATTTGGACAAGCAAATAAAGGCAATGAAGTTCGTCGTGGAAGCAGCGCGAAGTGAACTGAGTAGCGCTTATGAGAAGGAGAAGGCCAAGATAGATACAGCCTTCGGGCTGAGTATTCCTCAACTGTACGTCTAGTATGTCAACCATGATGCAGTTTACTGACTGTGCCATCAGCATAAATGCGCTGACCAGCATTGCATCCGCACCACCACAGAAGGTGCGCGCTTTGCAGGCCGTGGATCTCATCTACCAGGGCTTTACCTCCGTCCCAACAATCGATGGTGGCACCGTCACTAAAGAGTATCTTGCTTCAGAAATCCGCCGGAGCGAAGCGACGATTACGAACATCAAGCTTGAGTTGGAGAAGAAGATCGATGGCACATACCAGCTCGACGAAGCCTTCAGCAAGCGTCTCCTATTGGAAAAAGAACAGTTATTCTCCGAGCTCGACAAGTTTTCTGAAAAAGCTCTCAGTGGCGTTAACGATGCAAATACTCGAAAGGCCTTAAAGGACAAATTTAACGCTTACGTTGACGCCGTGACCAAGCGCGATGACTTTATCTTTCGGTACAACGTCAACGTCAATCTTCTTCAGAAGAAATCCGAGGAGAAGGCGGAATACATCAAGAAAGAAGAAGAACTTAAACACGAGGAGGTTACGGTTAACGATCCTAATCTTTCTGCGATCACTGCTTATGTCGACGCCATATACCAATCTTCTCGTCTACGCGTCATGAAGCTGCTAGACATCTTGTCATGTTCACTCAATTTCCGCACACCAGACTCCAGTAGCGTCACCGCCTTTACACTTGGTAGTGAAAATCCACAGCCAGATAACGTACCACTGTCGCTCACCTACACTACGCTCACCGCGGCCCGTGATAGCATTGAGAAGAAGTTCAGCAAAGTAGCTGAAAATTGGGGTTCAGCGCCAATACGTTTCCCGAGTGACCGCGACAACAGTCCAGGAAAATACGTCCAAGGAAAACGTTACTGTTTGGCAGAGGCATACCGAAAGCAGCTCATTAACTCTCACTCGGTAGGATTGTGTTGATATTTATTGTATTGACATGCTGATAAATTCTGCAAGGTCGCTTTAACAATACCTCCGGTGCGAAAGGATACGAAACCAGAACTCGCTGGTGATTTTGGAAGGTGCTGCAACGTGCGAGTCTACAGGGCTCGATTTGGGTTTACGGGCCTCAAAACAACGAGTGAGGTGAAAGATGACGAGAGTGTGCGCGTTCAGGTGAATCTTACCCACAGTGGCAACGAAACCATCATCAACCGCTCCGATAACGAATTTGTTTTCGAGCATGATCCCATTCCTACGATATTCTCATTCTACTTGCACAAGGATGGTTCGATGACGGTGGGCGAAGACGGGAACATCGCCGATGCAGACATCAATAATACCGATACGTCCTATGCTGCGCCTGGACCATTCGCCGAGTGGACCGTAGACCTAACTTACACGCAATTTGACAAGCTTGATTTCAGCGGAGTCACCGCAGCGTATTTTGATTTTTCTGGCACGAACTATTCGTTCTAGAAAAAATGAGTTCCTACCCATTCCTGGTTTCTATCGCAATGCGTATTTTCTCCTTATGCTGGTACTCTTGTGTACGCTACATTGTAGAGAGTTTAGTATCTCCATTTCCAGTTGTCTGCAGCCAGAGATCAGGGATTGGACGTATACATTCACATGAGGGCACAGTACTCGGGCGATAGGCTGTACAGTGACGTTCGCACCCGAGGGTTGGTAGCAGAGATTCCATGTGAACAAGTGAAAGTTATCCGTGAGAACAGTCGACCAGCATGGCGGCCCGGAGTGTGGGGGCAGTGGAAACATTTTCGCCATCGTCTTACGCTGACTGGATTTGCTTTCCCATTCCTTGCGCTCATTCGACCGTCCCGTGTGTTGCACTTGGACAAACTTGAAAGGACGAGGACGAGGATTCGACTTGGCTAAATATATCCAAGTTGCCAAGAGTCAATGGCACAGGATACAGCGCGCATCATGATGGATACTTGTTATCTGGGCCAAGAGTAGTGTTCCTAACCACGTCCCGCGCTGCAGCCAGTCAAACGTTGCGCCGTCATAGCTCATTTTGTCCCCATCGGCGATCACTGAGGATCGGCTTGCGTACGCCGATTTATGCCAGTACGAATCAAACGGCAGATATTGGGGCCAGCCTGGCAACGAGCATACGTCCGAACGGGTCACGATACCAATGATAGTACTAGTACAGAACAAGCACACGGAACACAAAATGGACCTTAAGCAAGCATAATGCAATGGCCGTTCTCATCACCTCATCGCTCTATGAATGCAACAGGTCAGTTCCATCATCCTTCAGCACATCACATGTATGGCTTTACCTTTCAAGCCGCCTACTTATCCACAACGTTGCCCACCAGATAGAAATCGCTTGGGATGTGCAACCCAGAGTTGTTAACGTTAATGACTTGCTTGTCGAGAGGAAAGAGGAGGTTGGTAGTCAAGAAGAAGTTGACGTTTGCGAACGTAAATTGGAAACGTGGAAGACCGACTTTGACTTTTGCCCAGTCCGGGAGGTCGGTACTTCCCCCTAGAAGCTTTTCCCAGAAGCTCTTATCATCAGCCTTTGCAGTAACCTTCCAGTCCGATGCCGAGACATCGCAACCGACGACAAGATTGTGATCATCCAGATATCCCTTCTGGAATTTCCCTGCTATCTCATTGGTGACCGTGACGCTGCCGCTCGTGCTATAACCAGTGCCATTTTTGGTGGTGACAAAGTAACCCCAACCGTACGTATAAGAAAATTTCCAGGAGATGACACCTCCACCTGAGGGGTCACGCTAGGAACCTCTGCCGTGAGCCATCAACACAGACGCAAAAACCAACCACAAACCTCGGTCAACTCCAGTTGGAACGGGGGAAGATCCAGGTCAATCTCGTCTCGAGAGCGAACGACGTTGCCGGTTGTTTGAGACCACCTATCGCTATGAACATGGATTTTTGGATTAATCTCCATCTTGACGGTTTGACCCCCGTCGATCCGCTTCTCCGAGTACCCTTTGGCCTTGAGAGCGGGTTGGATCGCGTTCTTGTATATCATCTCCCTGGAAAAGATGATGCTCGCAGTCTTGCCTTCCGGGATAGGAGAGCATTTCAACGTTACACGCCACTGATTCTCCCATGCTGTAACCAGCTCGTTTTGTTTACCCTTCTCGGCGCCTTTAGTTTGGATGAATAAAGTGAGGACTCCAGGATCGTCTGGCTTCGGAGTGTCGGATCGAAGAAAAGCGTCGAATAAGAAGGACTGCGGCTGGAGCTGATACTCGCCATCAGCAGCCTTTGGAATTACACGAGCTATTTCGTAGCGAATGTTCTTGTATACGCCATCACTGTGAAGCAAGCTTTTAATCGACTTCTCCATGTCCGGCATGTGGTTGTCGAAGTAAGAGAATTTAGAACTAGAAGCTTCCTTCGATTTGCTAAGCTCGACCGCAAGGTCCTTGGATGCTGGCAGATCGATGAGTACACAACCTTGTTTCGTATCATGATCACGGAAGACAAATGGGTCGCTGTAGTCTTTGGTACTGGAGTCCCAATATCCCTTGGCTGAGGAGAGCTTGAGATTCGAGAGAACCAGGGTGTAAACGTTGGGTGGAACATCCTTTTTGCCTTTAGAACTACCAACTCTTTCCGCGGTGCCGCTAACAATCTTAAAGGTCAAGTTACAGGAGGGACCTTTGGCGCTTCGGGGGTTGAATTGGAGAAGCGGCGCTCCTAAATTGAGGTCGTAATGGTTTGTGTATTTCTTGGGGTCGTCGTCGTCATCGTCATCATCATTAT
>JBBPJN010000661.1:0-11268 GCA_038088755.1 Boletus aff. separans
ATTCACACCTTATCGTACCGTACCTTGGTCTGTGCACAGACTGTTGTAATATAAAAGGCTGGTGTATTCGGCTAAACTCCTCAGTCGAATCCACTTGTCACTTACGTCCTATTGGAGGGTGATTAAGGACCAGACTCAGCTATTCACTGCTCGGCAGACTGGTTCAATCTGGCCCGTGGGTGTAGCCTGGTGCTTCGTGAGCACGTTAAAGCAAAGGTTCAGTCTAAGTGCGAAGCCTTGGGTACTGGTGTATAGCCAGCCCATAACATTCTCGATGTATTCTCAGAAAAAAAGTCCGAGCACATGCCCGAGTGAAAGCATTGGGATCATGCGATAGACCTCAAACAAGACTTTGTTCCAAAAAAGGGTCGAGTAATCCCCTTATCAGACTTAGAAATGGACGAGGTCCAAATGTTCATTGAGAAAGAATTGGGAAAGGGTTACATAAGGCCCTCCAAGTTCCCCCAGACTGCACCTGTATTTTTTATTCCAAAAAAAAAATGGAAAGAAATGACTCATTATGGACTATAGATACCTGAATGAGGGTACCATCAAAAACATATACCCCCTTCCTCTCATTCCCATATTGATTGATTGCCTAAAAGGCGCCAATCTCTTTACAACACTAGATCTCCAATGGGGCTACAATAATGTCTGCATCAAAGAGGGTGACGAATGGAAAGGAGCCTTCGTCACTCCCATTGGAGTTTATGAACCACTTGTTATGTACTTTGGCATGACTAACTCGCCACCAACATTTCAACAAATGATGAATGATATATACAATGATATGTATGCTTGTGTCATTATTTACATCAATGACATGATGATCTTCATGAAAGGAAAGATGAAAGGGGAGCATGAGGAAGTCATATAAGAAGTGTTGAGGAGACTCCGAGAAAATGATCTCTACACTAAACCAGAAAAGTGCTTCTTCTCAAAAGAGAAGGTGGACTTCTTAGGGATGACTGTCTCATGGAATGGCATAGAGATGCAGAAAAATAAGGTTGCAGGGGTTATGGATTGGCCAGTTCCCATGTGGCTCAAACAGTTATAGGCCTTCCTCGGGCTCTGTAACTACTACTGAAAGTTCATAGAAGGCTTTTCCGAGGTCGCTCGACCCCTTAACGACCTAACGAAAAAAGATACAACATTCAAGTGGGGACCCAAACAACAAAGGGCGTTCGACTCCTTAAAAAATAAATTTATGGTAGCTCCCCTTCTGGCATATCCAGATCGGGATAAACAGATGTGCATCGAGACCGATGCAAGTGACATTGCCACTGGTGGCACGTTATCGGTCTTATGCGAAGATGGTTTGTGGAGGCCTAGTACCTTCATTTCTCATTCCTTTAACTCCACAGAGCGGAACTACCCCATTTACAATAAGGAACTTCTAGCTGTAATCCACACTCTTGAAGAGTGGCAGCATTACTTAATAGGTCAGGATAAATTCAAGATTTGGACTGACCATAAAAATCTAGAATATTGGAAAAAACCCCAAAATCTGTCGTCGTGCCAAGCCCGGTGGCATGCAGTTTTGAAAGAATTTAATTACACTATGGTATACAAACTGAGGTCATCGAATGGCCACGCTGATGCTTTTTCCTGAAGACCTGATCATGGTGACACTGCCCCTGATCATAACGTCAATATTACTGTCCTTCCTGAGTCCGTATTTATCAATGGACTTTCAATTTCTTCTTCTTTTTATAATAAAATCCAAAAAGAGTCACAAAAAAATAAAAAATAAAATACCAGAGTTTGTCTATGACTTTGATGAAAAAATATTTATAAATAAAAACAAAAAAGTATATGTACCTGACAGATTACGATATGAATTACTCTCTATTTGTCATGATTCCCCTGTCGGCGGTCACTCAGGATACCACTGTATGATAGCATTACTTACGAAATACTTTACATGGCCTGGAGTCACTAAAGACGTCAAAAATTATATAGATTACTGCCAAGTGTGCGCCCTCATGAAAGGTAAGCAAAAAGCACCAGCAGGAAAACTCCTTCCACTTTCCGTGCCCAAAAGGCCATGGGAAGATTTGTCAGTGGACTTTGTAACAGGACTTCCAATTTCCAATTCTTATGATTCTATTTGCGTTATTGTAGACCGCTTCTCTAAGGAAGCTATTTTCATTTCCTATTTAAAAACTTGTTCTTCGAAAGAACTAGCTAAATTATTTAGAGATTACATATGGTGTGTGCATGGCCTTCCCACTATGATAGTCTCAGATTGAGGCCCACAGTTCACGTCAGAGTTCACCGCCAAGCTTTGCTCCCTTTTGGGCATAACTCAAAAAATCTTGACCACTTACCACCTGCAGATGGACAGCCAAACCGAGCAGGTTAATCAGGAGATGGAAAAATACCTGCATACTTATGTGATGAAGAAGCAGGACTCCTGGGTGGAATGGATTAAAATAGCACAATTTCATTATAACTCTTCTCTCTCCTCCGCAACTGGCACCACTCCCTTTGCTGTTATGCACAATTACATACCTTGCTTAGGTTTTGAAGGCAATGCCAAAACCTTAGCCAGAGAGTTTGGAAAAG
This sequence comes from Boletus aff. separans, assembly GCA_038088755.1. Classification (NCBI taxonomy): domain Eukaryota; kingdom Fungi; phylum Basidiomycota; class Agaricomycetes; order Boletales; family Boletaceae; genus Boletus; species Boletus aff. separans. The sequence goes on from JBBPJN010000661.1 coordinate 2,569, forward strand.
AATGTGCTAAAGCCCACAAAGAAGTAGAGCAAGCTCTTATGAAAACACGAGAAAAAATGAAGGAGTCTGCCAACAAAAGAAGGTTGGAGGCCCCAGAATATTCCATCAGAGACAAGGTGTGACTATCTACAGAGCACCTCAAACTCCCCTATACCACCAAGAAGCTTATCCAAAAATGGATCGGACCTTACAAGATCATATCGGTCCTCCCAAATGCGGTAAAGCTCCATTTACCAAAGACTGTAAATATTCATCCCACAGTCAATGTGTCCAGTGTTACGGACACCACTAAAGCGCCATACTTATCACCATAATTAACTCTAATACTTACCATGCATACTTATCACTGTACTTATTACTTACACTTCAGACTTCAAACACAAAACATAGTCTAGACCTGGACACGTGATCACTTCTCTTATCTATTCCCACGGTAATCTCCATGCCCTTCTTTCTCCCATGATCATTTCCACTTCTTCTCTTCTCTTCTTTTTGATCACTGTGCACTTCTTATTTAAATCTCTATTACTATATAACCATACTTAGACTAATTAGTTCCCACCTTATCTATGTCGTACCTTAGTCTTGTTTCATTATAAAAAGGGCAGTAATTCGAGCTGGATCCCCAGTTGAATCCACTTGCCGTTGTAGTGCCCACCAGGCTGATGGTTAAGGAAGAGACTCCCTCATTCTTATTGAATCCGGCCAGTGCGTAGTGAAGCACTGCAAGCAGTTAGCAGCCAAATGAGAGACCTGGGCCAAGTTGAAGCAATGTGAACATCCTTTGACTTGAGTTCCTAACATTCAGGGTCAAACCCTATTGAGAACCTTTACAAAATCAACTGGTTCTCCACCCTGACACAATTACGGTTAACAAAGAAGGCTATGAGGAGTACAAGGTGGACTTTATTGTCACATCTATGTAGAATGAAAAATAGGAGACTCGAGTACCTAGTTCATTGGAAAGGTTGGGACGAAACTGACCATACTTGGGAACCTGCGGAGTATCTAGCAAATGCTCAAGACACAATCGCCTCCTTCTACTCTTCTAATCTCTCAGCCCCACAAAAATTAAGAGGCATCTTCACAAACTTATTCACTTTGTTGTTTTCGGAACGCAGTGACGACATAGTCCCATGCTTCAAAGTGACTCATCTGGAATATGAGTCCTAGAGGGGGGGTAGTGTTACGGACACCACTAAAGCCGTACTTAATCTCATTCTACCTACATTCATTTCAGACTTCAACTTTTACTTTTTGGTCATCACATGACCCTACACATGATCATGGGAACAACACGTGATATGGTCTAGGCCATAAGCACATGCCCACTTTATTACCTCTTATCTATTCCCATGATAATCTCCATGTCCTTCTATTTCTCACAGTAATCACCACTCCTTACTATCTCCACTTGCTTCTCTTCTTTCTGATCCCCATGTACTTCTATTTAATCTCCATTACCATATGACTATATTTAGCTACTCTAGTTCACATCTTATCTATTACGTACCTTAAACTCAAATCATTATAAAAAGGACAGTGGTTCGAGCTGGATCCCCAGTCAATTCTGTTAGGGGCCAGCTATACACTGGACACCCTGGCTTCACACTAAGTTTTGGACTGTTACGGACACACCACTAAAGCACCATATGTATACTCTTTTCATACATTCATTTTAAACTTCATCTTCGTCTTTCAAAGGTCACATGACCCATGCACGTGATTGCAGGAACCAACACATGATAGGGCTAAACCCTAGTTACAAACCCGCATTAATTCCCTTATCTATTCCCACGGTAATCTCCATGTCTTCTATTTCTCCCACAGTCATTTCCGTTTGACAGTTGATCCCCATGTACTTCTCTTTTAATCTCCATTATCATATGACCATATTTAGTTTAATACGTTCACACCATATCGTAGTGTACCTTGGTCTGTGCACAGACTTTTGTAATATAAAAGGCTGGTGTATTCGGCTGAAGTCCTCAGTCGAATCTGCTTGCTACTTACGCTCTATTGAGGGGTAGTTAAGGACCAGACTTATATCTCTATTCTCGGCAGACTGGTTCAATCCGGCCCATGGTAGGATACTTGTGGGTCGTGCCCACATTAAAGCAAAGGTTAGAACCCTAGTGCGAAGCCTTGGTGTCTGGTGTATAGCCAGCCCATAACACTTGGATTCGACTGGTATACACGGCCCAGATCGTAGGGCAAAGTGATTCTTTCTGTTGGCATCTTGTAATCAGTAAAGGGAGTACCTTTCTGTTTCGTCTCATACCATACCTGTGACCCAGGGTTAAGGGGAGTTCCTGGCTTTCCAGAAGATTGCGTTTCGTCTACCCTTGCCACCTTTAGAGGAGCCCCTGAGAAGGGCAGAATTGTGACTGCATAGTTTATCTATTCGTTTTCCCTCCATTGTGAGGACATTGTTACGGACACACCACTAAAGCCCCATACATACACTCTTTTCACTTCACAAACATACATTCATTTTAAACTTCATCTTCGTCTTTCAACGGTCACGTGACCTGTGCATGTGACCGCGGGAACCAACACGTGATAGAGCTAGACCCTAGTCACAGACCCGCATTAATTCCCTTATCTATTCCCACAGTAATCTCCATGTCTTCTATTTCCCCCACATTCATTTCTGTCTGACAGTTGATCACCATGTACTTCTTATTTAATCTCCATTACCATATATCCATACTTAGCCTAATACGTTCACACATTATCTTACTGTACCTTGGTCTGTGTGCAGACTAGTGTAATATAAAAGGCTGGTGTATTCGGCTAAACTCCTCAGTCGAATCCACTTGCTACTTACGCTCATATGAGGGGTAGTTAAGGACCAGGCTCATCTCACTATACTCGGCAGACTGGTTCAATCCAGCCCATGGTAGGAGACTAGTGGTTCGTGACCACATAAAAGTAAAAGTTCAGTCCTTGTGCGAAGCCTTGGGTACTGGTGTATAGCCAGCTGTTCACATGTGGAGTTATTATCGCTATCTTAAATTGGATGTCAATGGAATCAATGTTACAAATATCCCAAATAGGTGGACATTTGAAATCAGCATAATGTAAATGTTTGGCAATGTTGGCAGCCTGCCATGTATAAACATGGTATATTTTCTATATATAATTAATATTCCATACAACATGGCTAGACACACCATAGTTCAAGAACAAGATGGCTGATAAGTTAAAGATATGTTCAGCAGCATCTAACTATTAAAATGTAGTCAAACATATGTTCGCTAGTATTGAACCTATGTTTCCTAGTGTTGAATGTATGTTGAACAGCATTGAACCATCAAAAAAATATTAATATAAAAACACTGTATCCTGGTTCTATTTGTCAAAATGTACTTGAATGTTCATTCAAATATCCAATGACTTGATCTTGTTGCTCTCGACTTTATGAAACATTCAATTTAAGTTAGATATGTCAAACATATATTCAACACTGGCAAGTAGCACCAAGTATTTCATTTATTTACTATTTATCTTGATCTATTATTTGGATAACGACTTGCACATTGTCATGGATAAAGTCATGAAGTAATCAAATGTGATGTGATAATCAAGCCTGGGCCAGTATTACATAATAATGTTTTAAGATATCACAAGTCGTCTTCACTGGCGATATATATGTACTGGGGATCCAACCATCAATAAGTTATTTTTGGCAGGTCTATATACATATATTTCAGACTTAAACAAAATTCTCCTATGCAAAGTCATGTGACCTTTTGCATGTGATCATGGGAAATACCACATGACCAGATCTAGACTTAAAACATGTGTTCCATCTTAACTCTTATCTATTTCCATATTAATCTCTGCTTTTTCTATTATGTATATATTTATTACCATTACTTCTTTTTCTCGTTATTAACTTCTAGTTACATGCTGTTACCTGTAGATAGTAATATGTTCCCTTCTTATCTATAACACAGCATGGTCTATGCACTGTATGATAGAATATATAAACCTAATGTCAATGGCTGGACTCCCCAGTTATTTCCACTTGATTCTTACACTCTTACAAGGTGAACTTAAGGACTGGCTTCCAGTTTCTTCATTGATTCTGGCCAGTGTTTAGTGTAAACCTACAAGTTAGATCTTTCCAGTGAACAGTCTCACATATCATTGCTGTGTATACAGAGCATGCCATAACAAGAACCATGAAAAATGTGATAAGAAGAGCTAAAGGACAAAAAATGTGGATGAAATTGTCTTCTTATAAAGGTGATGGATAAATAGAAAGTACAAGGGGGATTAGAAATATGGCCTGCTAGAGAGGCATGCAAATAAACTAGACTGGTAGTTATATAATCTGTAAGGGAGGAACATCTGGTAGCTAAGGGATAATTCACTTGGAAATGGCCAGATGACTATTGGTGACAGCTAGCTATGAGACATTGATAAAAGAGATAGTTAGGGCAGAAATGTCTGAGATGATGATGTTGATGGCAGGTATTGTTGTATCTTGGGTCAGAGGAAAGAAGAGGAGTATATAAGAATATGCCATAGTGAGAAGTAGCTTGGATAATAAAAGTATGTTCAATATGATCAAAAGCAGAGATCTTCTTAAAAGAAAGGGTAAAGAAGAATATAGAAGGAATAAAGGAGATGGGTTCTAATGCAATTTGATAATCAGAGGTAAATTCTTCATTGAAGAAAAAGATTCTAGCAGAGGTGATTTAGGCAAAGATAAGCTTATAGATATATTGATTTATGTCTTGAATAAACTTTCCAAAGTAAAACTAGTACATAACTTGGTCAAGGTTTTGAAAAATGTTAGTTTCGATAGAGGCTATCCAATTATGATTCATAAGAGCATTGGAGAATGAGATAAAGTTGTTGATAACCAACGACAGTCATTGAATCTGGGGGTATGCCCTATAAAGGGTGAGGAAGGTAAAGTCCATGTCTATATGGACCTCAAGTATTATATAAGGCATAATTAGCACCTAAAAAACTCAAAATAACAATAAAGAACTCAAGAATAGCTGCCCTCAAATAATGAAGGTGGACAGTAATAGGTGCTTTCCTCTAATGATGAGGGTGGATGACAAGAAGAATATCTCTAAGTGAAATGCTCAGATGAACAATTAAGAATAACTGTGGACTCAGATAAGAATTGAAAACACAGACTACATGGTTTGCACAAAACTAGCATAAGGAATATCATAGTATATAAAGGTAACTATATACTCTACCTCAAGTGATATGATAAAGTACTAGAATGTGATAGAACAAGATAAAGAGACTTTTACATTGGCAAAGAAGGTTTATGATAAAAAATAACAAGAATAGACAAAATATCTTACTAGTGATAGGAAAAGCATAAGAATGACATAGGCATTAGTAATCATCTAAGCATAGGAAGCAGAAGGAAAAAAAACCAAGAAAGATAAACCATTGACAGTACTGAAGGGTACTGCAGAAATGATTTAGTGGATATAATATAATCAAGAGTAAGAGTGTGTCAAAAAAAAAGACAACCATAATACAAGTGGGATGGAGAGATGAGAGTTTAGAAGATATTATTCAAGAGTATGGATATACTGAGGGGAGGGAGTTCTGGGTCTAATGCATATAGAGGAAGGTTGATGAACTGGACTGGGCAAGGGTTTTATGTGGAATATGGAGGGGATGACATGAATATGATACTTGATTCCAGAGACCAAGTAAGGGTTGGTTTTGGATAAGGGGTAGGATTCCCCTAGCCTAATTCAGTAGTGGTCAATGATGGTAATGAGGGGTAAAAGAAAATAAAGATAATATAATGGAAGATTTAGAAAAGATGAAAAGTTTTTCAAAGGACATAGTGGTAAGTTTTCAAAGGTAAAAGTAGTAATTAATGAGAGGGAGAGAACATAGAAGGGTGAAGGTTTTTATATTCTTGAAGGATAAACTTTGCATTCTTTTAAGTTCCACTTTGGAATTCATAAGTCTTCTTTAGCAGAGTATCCTTTCCATTGGATAAGATACATGTAGTGAAAAGGGGGTCCATAGTGGTGTAGGATCTTTTTGATTTCATATTTTTCTTTCCCCTAGATTAATTCTGGCAGAAGTAAAGGAAAATTTGAGCTATATATGCTGTTTTCATAATAGGATGATAAAAGCAAAGCATGGAAGACTGAATGTATTTTCCAGGTCTTTAATAAGCAAAGCTAGTATATGAGGGGGGATAGAACCTTTACAATAGTGAAGGGTCCTTCTCTTTTGGAATCAAACTTAGGAGTGGGAGAGTGGCATTTAAATTGCATGCTTCAAGCCAAATTTTATTCCTTTTACCAAAAAGGGTAATGTCTTAGTTTTCTTGGGCTTTCATGACTTGGTGGACAAGTTTGTGGACAGCAAGGGCTTCATTATGAGCAGTAGTAAGACTCTTGAGGTGGGTTTCAACAACAGAAATATTGGTTTCAGAAATAATTGAAGAAAGGGCATGAAATTCATATTCCATCATGAGATAGAATAGAGATTTATTGGTGATGGAATGAGGGTGGTGATTGTGTATGAAGTCTATGTGGGTAATATATTCTGACCACAAGGTAGGATTATTTCTATAGTAGATGTGGAGGTAAGTTTCAACTTCTTGGTTAATCTGTTCTATTTCACTATTAGTTTATGAGTGATAGGCTATAAATAAAGCAAGATTGTAGTTTAAGAGTTTACTAAGTTCTTTGGCAAAGGCAAAGGCAAATTATGAGCCTTTATTAGAGATGATTTTGTTGTAGAGACCAAAGTAACAGTAGACCTTATGGAAGAAAATGGTAGCTATTTCTTGAGCAGTAACAGTTTTCTTCATGGGGTAAAGAATTATTCCCTTTGTAAACCTATGATCTACCACAATCAAAAGAGAATCAAAGTTGGCAGAAGGGGGAAGATTGGTAATTAGATCACAAGAGATCTGTTAGAAGGGGCAGAAAGTAGAGAATGTGATTGGAAATGAGAAAGGGATGATAAAATGGGTGTTTGTTTTTGCCTGTTAGTAGGAAGAGCAACCTTCAATATATTTGCATATAAATTGGACCAGGCTAGGCTACCAGAATTCAGATGTAATAAGTTGATGAGTTTTAAAGTAGCTGGAATATTTAGTGGAGGAATGGTTGTGGCAGCAAGAGATAACAGAGTGGTAGAGGGATTTGTTGGATGGGAGATACACACAGCCATGATAAGTGAGGACATTATTGTTGAACATCCAATTAGAGAGATGGGATCAGAAAGCTAGAAAAATAGAACTGTTAAGAGCTTGTAGAGTAGTTAGAATGAGGAGATTATCTTTGGAGAAGAATGAGATCTTCTAGTATAAAATAGCATCAATGACTCTAATAAAAAGGGAGTTAGGAAGAAGGACAGTTCCTCAGTTGTTGAATTCATTGAAATAGAGACCAGGATAGTAGAAGAGGGCATTAGAGCTCATAAGAAGGCAGCCTGGAATATGAACCATTTTCAGGTCAAAGTCATCAAGGTTAAGAAGCCAATGAACTTGACATTAGTTAAGACTTTGGACTTGTCAGAAGTAAATAAAGTTTTTATGGTCAGTAAAAACCTAAATGGGAATGGGGGAGCCATAAAGGTAGTGATATCATACTTTTAGGATATGAATGATGGTGAGGAGTTTGCAGTCATAGATGTTATAGTTTCTCTTGGTGGGGAAGAATAAGGTGAAGAGATAAAAGTAAGGATACCAATCTTTGTTGCAATTGGTTTGAAGGAGAATTACACCAGAGGTATATTTGGAGGCATTTGTAATGATGGTGAAGAAAGTGATGAGGTTAGAAAGGTGAAGAACTGGTTTGGAAACAAGTTCTTCAAGAAGTTAAATGGATTCTGGCAGGTAGTAGTTCAAGACCATCCAAAGTTTTTCTTTGTGAAGTCTATAAGAGGACAAGGCAATAGTGGAGTAGTTAAAAATAAACTATTGATAGAAGTTAGCAAAGCTGAGGAAGGAGTGGACTTCCTTGACTTTTGTTGGAGTAGGCCATTTGGCAATCCCATCAAGTTTGATGGGGTTTATTGTTAGTTGTCCAGGTCAGATGATTATTCTGAGATATTCAACATTGGAGGCAGCAAAGGTACATTTCTTAAGCTTGAGATGAAGGTCAAGTTTCTTTATTCATTGGAGAACTCATTTAGTATATTTAATATGGGTGGAGTTATCAGAAGAGAAGATAAGAAGGTTGTTCATATAGATAACAAGTCATCCTTTGGTGATTATGTTTTGAAAGAAGTTATTCATAAAATATTGGAAGGTGGTAGAGGAGTTGTTGAGGCCAAAAAACATAACACGTAATTTAAAGAGTCCTCTGTGGGTAATGAAGATGGTCTTCCATTGATGGCCATCTTTAATGCAGATATTATTATATCCTCATCATATATCAAACTTGGTAAAGATTTTAGTGCTTTTAGTTTATCAATAAGGTTGGAGATAAGGGGGAGGGGATATGTGTTGTGGATGGTGTATTTATTTAGATAGTGGTAGTCTTGACACAGGCATAGCTTTCTATCCTTTTTATTAATAAAGAAGAAAAGTACAGCTTGTGAGAAGTTAGAAGGATGGATTTTTCTAGTACAGAGGTTCTCATGAAGGAAGGTTTCAATAACCTTTTGTTTGTTAGGGGATAGAGGATAGATTTTTCTGATCTTTAGGATAAAAAATTCACTGAGGTTGATTTCATGATC
>JBBPJN010000662.1:0-11257 GCA_038088755.1 Boletus aff. separans
AGATCCCTCAGTCTAGTCCACTTGCTACTTACGCTCAATTGAGGGGTAGTTAAGGATTGACTCATACCATTCTCAATTCTTGGAAGACTGGTTCAGTCTGGCCTGTGGTTGGTGGTCTAGAGGGTCGTGCCCTTGTAAAAGCAAAGGTCAATGCTAAGTGCAAAGCCAAGGTGTCTGGTGTATAGCCAGCCCTTAACAATATACTACTGGCTATATGTACTTGGATGTAAAAAGAAATATGTAGAATATAGGGTCTACATTTCAAAGCATAAGATATATAGGTACAAGAATGTAGGAGCATATCATATGAAGAATGTAATGTATGTGTATAGGTATGAAGAATTGTGGTGTTAGGGTTGACAAGGGCTGCATATATGCTTGCTAGTTTTGACAACATATACTTTCAGCAATATTCACTAGGCTCTTAGATGGGTCTGATTCACTTTCTCTGCAATATCCATATTAGTCTCAAAAGAGCCTGACCCATACTTTTGGTGATATTCACTTGACCTTTGATAAACCTGATCTACTTTCTCAACAATATTCATGTTGCCTTCAGACAGGCCCAACTCACTTTCTTGGTGATGTTCATGCAGCACTCCAATGGGTCTAACTTATTTTTTAATGATATCTCCATGCCCCTAAGTCAGGCCTGACTAACTATCTTGGAAATATCCATGTGCCTCCCAAACAGGCCCAATACATATACTTAGCAAACTCAACATGACCCTCAGATGAGTCCAACATACTTTTTTGGCAATATGTTCTTGGCTTTCAAATAGACCTGACTTATTCTCTTGTTAATGTGTTGATGGCCCTTTGAAGGGCCTGGCATACTTTTTATTCATGGTTACTATTCTTATCCATCATCCAGGCCCATGGTAGAATAACTTGAAAATATCAGGTTTTTTTTAACTCAAACTGGTTGAGCTTCTCATCCATATCCACTGCATGGGCTCTAAATGCAGAGAAGTTCCCAGTATGCACACTTTTGAATGAACTGATGTCAAAAATGTAAAACTAACCACAGTCTACTGCTATAGGATGCTGTACTCATTGGCTTCAGCAATAAAACCATCTGAGACATTACTAAAGCCAGTGGTAGCAGATACTAGTAAGTTTCACATTGATTTCTTCACCCACCCTTTGTTTACATATATTCTCTCCAGTCTCTGATGTAAAATTGAGAATGAGAATCTTATCTGGAAGCTTTCTCAGGATATCAACTATGTGCCAGTAATGATATGTGTTCTGCCATACTTATGCACAGATATCTCTCACACTCATTCATCACAGATTGTACTCAATAATATAACTAAGAAAGATAACCAGATGTGGTCATTTAAGAGAATCAGTGACTGAGAATGAAGTCACTCACAGATCTCAGTACCTGAAGACATGACAAGACAGGTGTAATGACTAATTCAGAAAAGAAAAGAAAAAAGGAACAGATTTGGATGTACATTTTCATAGCAGAGTTTCATAAGCCTGTTGTTTCAAACAGGGTGGATGTGAATGGAGTGGAGTATGTCTATGTGACCTTTCCTAAGACATGTCCTGAGGACTTAGGAGTTAGAGATTCTATCCCTTGTCAGAGATCTTTGCAGTCAAAGTGACTTGGCATCTTTATGTAACTACTAGGTACTAGTGTTGCATTGAACTTCAATGAAGTCAGCTTTAGCTTGATGAGTATGTTTGAATTGAACTAGGGATCTTGATTCCTAACTGTGCACAGCATCATAGCATTTGTTTGATACTGGGTGTTGGATGTACTTTTTATTAGTACTAAACAACATAGTGTGGTTTGTTGATGTGGAAGTGAGCTCGGGATGCTGTACAAGCAGGACACAGATAAGATCAATCGCATTGTCGTGTGTTGGCCCACGTAGTAAGTGGACAGAGTTTCCCACGATTCATGGGTGCGATAACCTCATCTGAGAAGCGCCAGCCTCTCCTTCGAACACAACATGATGATGACACCCTGGCCCATCCTTGTGCTATGCTTTTTTGTCTCCCCTACATCTTCTCAGTCCAATGGTATGGACATGTCGATGGATATACCTATGAACCTCGCCGTCGGCAACATGCTACCTTACCTCCACTTTACCCCAGGTGATACCGGTGAGGATTTGACTGTCCCAAATCATGCTTGCAACTGAGGATACCATAGTCTGGTTTCTCGGCTGGGTACCGAGTAGTGCGAGTGCGATGGTAGGCACGTGTATCGGCCTATTCTTGCTTTCCATATTGGAACGATGGTTGGCGGCGTGTCTCGCACTCGCGGAACAGCACTGGACCGAAAGGTAAATCTTTCATGTGGTTTTATTGGCGCCTTGATGATCCGCACACTATAAACGTCTGATATGTTCAATATGCAGGGCGACTGCTTTGATCGTCAAGAGATCTGATGATATCACACCACTTCCATCTTCGTCCGGATCATCAACAGCGTCATCATCATGGTTGGTTCCCGAGAAATTCAAGTGGCGCCATCCACCGTTTGTGTCCGAGTTTGATATCACGAGAGGCGTCGTGTTTGTAGCGCAAAAGTCTCTCCAGGTTCTCCTAATGTTAACCGTCATGTGAGTGTTTGCAGATCTGTCTGACAGTCTGAGCCAGCCTCGCTGGCTGAGCTGAGCGTGTCTGTAGGACGTTTCAACTCGCGTTTTTACTGTCGATTGCCATAGGGTCGGGTGTAGGTGAAACGTTATTTGGGCGTTTCTTGTTGTTATCCCACGAGCATTGATCCTCGATTGTGTCCAACGTGGGTCCAAACCAAAGCTCAATTTCGTTTAATCTACATTGCTCGATGTGATCACTGAAAGTTGGTGGGGCAGCACCTCTAATAGCAGTGTGATTTCACAGACAGCACTTGAGCAACCTAGTCTTTCTTTCGCACGCTACCATCTACTTTGTGAAACGTTTGGACGTTTCATTAAACTTGGTTACGGTACTTCTGCGCATGTTACCTAGTGGATGTTTGCTTTGACAAACAAACAGGAAAGGATTTTTTTCCCCCACCGAAGGCAATATTAGAGAGGAGTGTCTCACACCGGAGCCCATGCGTGCACGATCGATCGCCCGTCGCCATCATGTCCTCTGGTGCGCCTCCGACCATTCCAGCCAGCTTGCAAATATACAAGTACGTCAGGACTTCATCTGGCCGTGTGTGATCCATGTGTATTCATACACCTGAGTTCCCAGCTCCTACGTCCAAGATCCGATATGGCAGAGTAAGTTCACCGCGATCTGGTGTTCGTTCTTGGGCATCGCTATCGTCATCTCTCTCCCGTCGCTCTTGCATGCATTAAGACAGGGGCGTGCACTGACGGGATTCTTTGGCGTTTCCGGGGGTCCTGGAGGGAGGGGGTATTCCGCTATGATAAGCGAGGAGATAACGCCCCCGACCCCGTCCTTGTCTAGAAGTCGCAAGATAGCAGCATATTGGGATTCACTGGCGTCTGTTCGGAAATGGGCAGTGCCATACCTCGAGTTGAATGCCGGCCAGTGTACATATCCAACTCACATTCGTCTGCCCAGTGGACTGATGGTGTGTTTCGCAGTCTTTGTTCTCACGGCATATCTTGTGATTACCTTGGTGTGCATCATCAAAGATGCGCCGCTCATTTCCAATCCAAACCGAGCAGGTACATGCACCACCTTCTCTGCAAATTTTCGGTTGTTGACTTCAACCCTCTCAGGATTCCTCGCATTTGCCCAATTCCCAATTGTATTCCTCTTCGCCACCAAAAACTCCTTTTTGTCATTCCTCCTCGGACCCGGCCACGGTTATGAAAGGCTTAATTTTCTCCATCGCATGGCAGGCCGCGTCATGTTTCTCGCTGCCCTCATCCATGGCAGTCTCTGGATACGCAATCACATCCAATACGGTCTTCCCATTTTCGGTCCTCAAAAAGAAACGTCGGGTGTCGCGTCCCTCGCTATGCTCGGCTGTATTGTCCTCTTTTCTCTCCGACCTATCCGAAGATGGTTCTATCAATTCTTTTTTGTGATTCAGTGAGTACTAGTTTATTGACTCATGATGAAAAAAGATGACATGGATTTGTATGCATGTAGTGTGTTCACGTTTGTTGGGTTCTTTGTATGTGTGTGCTATCATTCAACGTATGCATCGCCATGGATATTCCCGCCGCTTGCGTTTTACGGGGCAGACATGCTCTTACGTCTACTTCGGTACCGATTCAAAGTCGCAACCGTGACAGCTCCCGACAAGTTTATAACATTCGTGAGTGTGTTACCCTGTCATCGATGTGGGTGCGCTGACGATAAGATCTCAGGTTCGCATACATGATTGCGACGAGGGATGGATCGCGGGTCAGCACATCTGCCTCCGGGTATTTTTCTCTGGGCGTATCTTGGAGAGTCACCCCTTGAGCATCCTCTCCGCTCCGCCTGCGTATTCGTGTCTGTCCAATCCAGGGTTACTCCTCGGTGCACGTGTCAACGGCGATTGGACGCGTGCACTCAATGCTCTTGTCCAGAAGGAGCAAGGAAAGTTGGTCACAACGGATGAAAAATGTTATGACAAGGATCGGGACGTTTCGGTCCATGTTCAAGCCATGATCGACGGACCCTATGGAGGGTCGAGCATTGACCTTGGGCGGTATGAATCTGTGCTGCTTGTCTCGGGGGGATCTGGCATCACCTTTACGCTTGGTCTGTTGGATGATATCATGGGACGGTGTGTTAAGCTGCGTCGCCGTGGTGGCGAGCAGACTCGTCGCATCGAGTTTGCGTGGTGCATTCGGTCTTTTGGTGAGCACCATTCCTCGTCCCTGCCTCGTTGACAGATCTCACCGGTCTGATCTTGGTACATCTCTCACCATGTGCTCTAGGTAACATCTGCTGGTTCGCACCCATGTTGACAGACATTGCCAACGCGTCCCTCAATTCCTCAATTGACCTTCACATCTCGATCTTTGTCACGTGTTTGTGTGATCCGGAAGCGGTACCCTTGATCCCAAACTGTGATGTGACGATCACCAAGCCATCAATCTATGGGCTACTCCAAGACCTGACCAGCTCTCGCAGCGCTTCGTCCTCTTTCACGTCTTTTGACGAGGAGGAAGATGGCACAGAGCGTCCTGGTGTAGGACAGGTCGAGACGAGCGGACACGCGGGGGGCGTCGCTGTGTGTGCAAGCGGGCCGGCGAGTTTGACGAGAGAGGCGCAGAATGCGGTCGCGCGCTTGGGGGTCGTGCGAGGGGTCGCACTGGGTGGAGTGGCTATTCATGTGGAACAGTTTACACTGTGATGTCCAGGGCGTCATAGTTGCGGGAACGTCTGGCTGGAGAAGGTGATACTTGCACGCTGTGTCTGCATCTAAGTTTTCTTTATAGGTGTCGAGTGTATGATATCATTGATATGGCGGTGTGGATGGCATTGGGGGATCTGCACACCGATTCAAATCAACCAAAGCAACGTGTAGCACTCAGTATCTGTTGGAGCACTAGTGTTCCAATCGACGCCACTCGGGCATTCCAACCATTGGACTACATAAAGAACGACCAGGCGCCGACCTCTCTTTTCCCTCACTCGTTCTACTGGACGCGTGAAGGTTGACCTTGTTTAGTTCCTATAGTATCAAGGTAAGCTTGTAAGCTTACAGAGGTGTCGGCGTACAACAGTGTTTCTAGTGCCGAGATGATCCTCGTAGTTGATGAAAACACGCTGGCTAGTGCATCTGTAAAAAATGCATATATATGGCTGTAATACCATATGCAGACTGCAGACTGCCGCCGCCGAACGGGATTATATGTTCCATGTAACCTCGAGACATGTTCTATCCCTATGATCATGCGATGGTGCACTCGCTGAGACAACAAGCGGGTGCGAGTTGTCGTGGTAGACCTTGAGTAGATTGTCAGCATTTGGCGTTGAGCGCTTTCGTGCTTCCTTGGTACCAATACAATATGTTTGTCTCTACTAGGTGCCCCCAGGAAATTGGCTTGTGAGTCTACAAAGTGACTTTGGCGTCGAGTGACATGGCAAGCTGGCGCATCTTTCCAAGCGATATTAACACCGCCAATAAGACTTTCTGTTCTTCATAACCTCGAAATGTTTCGTGAGACGACGATCACAGAGTGGGCCACTCGCTGAGACGTCTCCAAGCGTTGGAAGAGATACTGTCAGTGCGGTGATCTGATCCGAGGTTTCAGGATTCGCGACATCATTGACACGGCGGACAAGAAACAAATGCATCACATCCCTAATTAGTCTCAGTGTTACAAGATATGATGGGCTAAACGACAAAGAAAATAACAGAAAAGCCCATCAAACAATGGTCACTGTCAGAAGCTTGACGATGCCATCCTGAGAGATACCTGGACCGGGGGATTAGTTGGAAAACAGTGAAAAGAAAATGAATAGCGCAGTGACTGGCGTACCGTGGTTGACGCCAGCCGATCCCGGTGCAAGCAAGCTGGTGATGTCCTGGGATGTGGTGGAATAGGTAACACCGTCGTAGCTTGTCTGGCCGACCGCTCCTGAGACTAGTTCATCCCTGGGAGGAATTAGCAGCGCGTACATTACCGAAAACAAATGGCCTACCTTCCAGCATCGTATCCATCTGGTATGATATCGTGGTGGTCCGTTGCGGGCTGACGGGAGCGACGTCAGAAACACACTGTGTAAACGTTTCCCACTACCTTTTCCTTGGAAACCCTGCGATCGAAAGAGTTGGGCAATTCGAGAGAGAACGACGATTAACGGAGGACGTACGCTAAAAACAACGCTCCACTATTTGCCGAGGGACCGCTTTGGCGGTACACTCTATTTCGATAGTTACATCACGTTTGAACAGAGACGGCGCCTCAACCCACCGGAAATGATTACCACCGATTGCACTTTCGAGGCACGTTCCAGCTAGAGCATTTCCATAGTCTTCACGAAGTTCGACTGTCTGGTTGACGTAGCCATTTCCATCACCGAGGTTAGCAGATTGAGGATTTCCAAGATGAAATCCAAGGCACTCTGTGGAGCTGCCAGATCATACGTAGAGATCATCTCCCTTACATGGGCAAAGCTGTCAGATTACTTACAACCCAATGGCACGAGCGTAGTTTATAATTCCGTCGTCCGTCAAAACGTCTGGGGAGCTAAGGCCAGAGATAATGACCTGTCAATTTATTAGTAAAGGGACAATAGCGGCAAAAAGCATCATACGTTCAAAGGTTCTCCGTAACCATCTCCTGCGTCGTTAAGCATGGAACCACCGCCCGCGGTGGGGTCATAGTAAGCCACACTGCGGATGCTCAGTGCGGAGCCAAGTATAACGAAAGACAACAGCGCGGCTGCGAAGTACATGTCTACTGAGGCCGGCTCTGGGATATGTAAAGAAAACTGGGCCAAGCAGGGAGATGGCCCCGACCTTTATGTATGTCGACGTGCCCATCATTCATGTGGTATACGGGGATCGATTCACGAACGTGCAGGTATATCAATGCTCGGCATCAAGAACTGACCGCATAGGACAATTCATGTCAAGATTCATGTCCGAGGCAAGTGTAGGTGCCCTCAGACGACTTCCTCAGCAAGTAATGACACCATGTGATACTAGGCTCTCACATGTGTGTCACGGATATACCAACTCCGGTGGCGACCATCAAGGGGTTAGTAAATCAAAAAGTCGATAGTCCAGAAACCAAATATATCATCGTTCCCGAGCTCAATTATTCACACTGAAAAGCGGAATAAGTTTGCTGAGGTGCGCTAGAATGGAAATGAACCAGGCGAGCGATCAAGAGATTCACGATTCTGGTATCGTACATATGCACCACAGCAGTGGATACCACCGTGTGAGTGCTACACACGGTGTAAAAAAAGAACTAGGTGTACCCATAAATAAACGTGCCGATCATCCCTGCCGTTTCAAAGCGTGGTGGTCGTAGTGTCACGTACTTCATGTTGACTATGCTCTACTTAGGCGAAATGCCGACGAAGATGATGGATGATGAGGGCGGGATGATGAAGATAATACTGACGGGGATGACGGGGATGATGGGGATGATGGGGATGATGGGGATGAGGAAGATGATGAAGATGATACAGATGACGAGGATGAGGATGCTCTTAGTATTACTGATTTAGGTCAACTAGTTACTAGATGTCACGTGACACGTTTCCTAGGTATTTTATGTCACGAACGCCGATCTATTAGCATCTTCGAACTGTTTTTGTCTTTCTCCGCGCAGAATACTGCTACACGCTGATACGCGGGAAGAACGTTTCATCATGTTGTCTCAGGTAGACAATCCAGGAAATTCAAGGTCATCAGTGTAAAGGCAGTGAACTGAAGATGTGCGGCTAATGATGGTGGACATGAGCAGCAATTTCTTGAAAGCGAAGGTGTCCGAGGACGAGATCTGGATTAACAACCATCTGGATAAGAGTAAAGAAGTACAGTAAGGTGTGCATCATGTACAAATTGGTAAAGTAACGCTATTCTTACACGACGCGGCAACATCAGGTCTCGGTCTCCGCAATGTCTTGCGCCGAGTCATCTACCTCCATCACTGCCTGCCTGCCACTTATCCCACTCACACCATACGAGCCATCCGTGTCCACCAGACCCATTACAACAAGATATATACTTTGCTGATCGTCCTCCCCCAGCGGGACGCTCTTATCCACCTTGAAAGCGTGCCACACAAACACGAAACGCGAAACGGCGATACTCGTCAAGGATAGCCCGAAAGCGAGATTGTACCAGAGAACGACAACCAAACAGGCGATGAAGATCATGACGTGCTGTTGGCCGCATTCAGCCCAGTGCGCGAAGCGTCGAATGCCTTTCGGAGATTTGAGGTATCCCGGGCGGAAGGCGACGAGTTCTACGTAGCTCGGGAACAAGAGTAGGGTGCCACCGACCGCAGCGCACCATGGTAAGAAAAACGAGATGCGGAGTACCTGGACCAAGATCAATCTGAGTGTCAAGGCACCGAGTTGGGTTCGTTGAACCACCGCAGCCTGTGGCATGGGCGGGAGAGTACTGTGCCGTGACTCTGAGAAGCTGGGGATACGGAGCCTGCTTCGTTGCGTCCTGAACGTACCGTTGACGAAACTTGACGTGGAGCCCGAAATCGTACCAAACTTGCGTGTAATCACCTGGGAGCGATGCTGACGTTTGTCACGTCGCCGTTAAGCGCTCAAGGACTACAACAAGGTAGGAATCGAGGCTCACCGGTGGCGTGCTCACGTCAGATAGGGAAAACCGTCGGTTGGGCAAGCTGTAGAAACTCTGGGCGCGAACTCGGTGTCGGGGTTCGACATTTTCGAGAGACGAGGGTCTACATACCTCGTCTGGTTGAGGCTTGACGGACATCCGTTTCCCGAACCGTTCTCTCAACGGACTCGATATCAAAATAGGGGAAATATCATCCGGTCGCTGGAGATCGAATTGCGATGTCACCGCCCTCGCTTAGATTTGTGAACGAGGAACTGCACTGACCTTTTTCTTGAACACTACCAGGGCGTGCGCGGCTTTCTTGACTTTCTTTATGGCCGAGGAGAAATTGCGGTGTTTCGTGGCGATTGCGAGCTTCGCCCGCGGAGCACACTTTGGTTTGTCGGCTAATACGTTTTGCAATGTGGGACCGAGATGAAACGTCTGCGTATCATCCTCGGGCGTCGTCGTACCAGACGACGATGCATATCCCGCCGAGTCGACATCCGCGTCCGATGATGACACGGTGCTTTCCGAGTGGTTGTACTGCTCCTGGAGCTGCATTAGCTGAAGTAAAATGTGCGAATCGAGAACTCGGTTCTCACAAGCATGTGTAACGACGAAGACGGAACGCTTCTCGTCGACATATCTATGTCTAGGTGGTGGTAGAGGCAAACTCGTCAGATAGTAGGACATTATCAATAAGTATCCGCTCAGCCGATGCCAGTCGGAACCGGAATTGAGCGGGGGTCCACGTCAGACCATCTTAAAATATGTCATATTTGATGATTAAACTGGGCTCCCATCGGCCCGATTCGAATTCTCCATAGCACAAGCGTATTACCGTGCATGACGATATTGGTAGTCACGGAAATGTCACGAAGTGCACTCGGTTCAATTACTAACTCACACTGTGTCATATGGATAACCATCGCCGATAGAGCCCTTCTGCTAGAGGGATTGCGCCAGTCATAACATAGATTAGTGAGAGGTTATAAGCCGCTTCCCGTGCCACGGAAATGTCCTAGAATATTGCGTGTTTAGACGACTATAGAAGCAATGCCGTCCAACTCACATCATCCTTTCGATCCTCGACAAGCTGCAACACCTTTTCGTAATGAGTGACCGCCAGAGTATGCAACCCTAGAAAGCAATCATCAGACAGGTTACGAGAACCACGGGATAGCAAACGCCCACCTAGCTGCTGGAAAGCTCTGCCGAAATTGAATTCGATTTCAGGCAGCACGTGCTCTCCAACTTGTCTCCGCGCAGCTCGATACTGTGACAGGAATGCCATGCCCTGGACCTCTCTCATATCAGTAGTACAAGGCTTTCATCGGGTAGAACATACCTGAGCAATGAGGTGATTACGATTGTCCGCTTGACGCTGCATAGCCCTACCCAGCGACGAGAGGGCGAGACACAGGCATATCAGTGGATCCTCCTGACAATAATCATACCCATGCAGTAAATAGACTAGTTCATCCGTCAGCATGCAGTGAAGATATTGCAAGGATCCTTACATATCGCGCTCTGATAGCTCTTACCCGCTAGGCACAATTGCCCATACAAGGTGATAGGAAATGGATTGTTCTTCGTTGGCAGCCACAATGGCTTCCTGTCGCTCGTTGGTGTAGGGTCAGCCGCGTCGCCAGCATCCTCTGCGTCGTCTTCGGGCGCATCGGCTCCTTTGATGACTTCATCATCGCCGGCCGACTTGACAGTTGCCAAATGATACCGCTGGCTCGAATTGTTCCACTTCAGGAGGTGCGGCGTCTTTACCGCACCATCGCTCAATCGAACTTCCCTAAGCATGTGTTTCTGTAATGTGGAACTGATGAACAACTCGGTCGGCCGTAGGCCACTGGCAAGTGAGGATAAAAGTAGCCGCATGGGCTCATTGTTGAATTGATAGGCGTTAATCAATTTCCGGCATTGTTCGACGACGACAGCATAATTTTCAACAGCGATTGCACACGCTATCGTTTGGAGATGGATGAGCGTTTGAGGACGAGGACTTAAAAATACATACTGATAATTGCGAGCCGGATTGTAACTTGCTTTTCTTTGTTT
>JBBPJN010000663.1:0-11254 GCA_038088755.1 Boletus aff. separans
CATTCTCCTTCTTCGGGCTCTTGACCTCCCGTCGGACAACATACTTTCTCACATCATCGTCCTTGCTTAAGTTGAAGAACCTTCTAATCTTAGTTGCACGCTTGGGGCCGAGTCGCTTGAGAAGGACGTTGTCGGTCAATCCGGGGATCTCACCCTCGCCCTGCTTGACAATGACGAGGGAAAGGACGGCGATGTCGGGACCAACGATGCACCCACGGACAGACTTGCGCTTGCGCTCGCCATCGCGACGAGTGCGGTAGCATGAGTGTCCATCGGAGAGGAGGAGACGGACACGGTGGGGAAGCAGGACACCTTGTTTCATGGGGAACCCTTGCTTGTCGTTCCCACCCGTGATGCGGACAATGTAACCCTTGAATTCATCGCCTAGCGAGTCAGCCTCGACTTCTTGGGAGATTTTCTTGTCGAAAAAGATACGGCTAGACGGGGATGAGAGGATGACGCGCGAGAAAAGGGTGGTGGACGTACTAGCGCCGCTCCTCGTCGAGGTTGATTGTCTTTTGTTGGCCGGTGGCGGGGTCTGCACGCGACGATGAGAATACGAGCAAGTGATCTTGCGCATATACTCACTAGCGATGTTGAGCTTCATGCTGGCAAGATGGTCAGCACTGACATCGACGAGAGTGAGCTAGATGTACCCACATGGCTTGAGGTCGTCGTCACCGGCGGGGTCCGTCTTGAGGATGGCGAGCAGCGTGCAGTGAGGCCAATCCGCAGCTGACTAACAAATTAAGGTTTGCAACTGTACAGTGTCACAAGCCACAATGTCACACGTGACATAACGTGTCATCGCTGTAACGGGTCCCTCTGTACGCCATCCAAGGCATCCTCAAGACTTTGCTCAACGTCGCCAAAATCTGTGCGTGCTCATCGTGCTCGTCATCCACGACGCCGCTCATAATTCTGTAGAGCAACCATGGGTCGTATGCACGCTCCCGGAAAGGGTATCTGTACGTCGTCTATCCTACACATCCCATATGATACAGCACTGCACCTTTCTCAGCCTCGTCTGCCCTTCCATACCGCCGTACACCACCGTCATGGCTTAAGACCACCCCCGAAGAAGTCGTCGAACATATCATCAAACTCGCCCGCAAGGGTCTCACCCCATCCCAAATCGGTGTCACCCTCCGTGACTCGCACGGTATCCCCCAAGTGCGCTTCGTCACCGGTAACAAGATCCTCCGGGTGCTGAAGAGACACGGTGCGTGCGAGTCTCTCCTTATCAATGAATCACCAACTACTCACTGGCGCCCATGTTCGTGATTCTGTTCGACAGGCCTCGCACCCTCCATCCCCGAGGACCTCTACCACCTCATCAAAAAAGCCATCGCAGTCCGCAAACACCTCGATGTTAACCGAAAAGACAAGGACTCCAAGTTTCGCCTCATTCTCATCGAGAGTCGGATTCACCGATTGGCAAGGTATTACAAGACCAAGCAGGTGATTCAACCAAACTTCAAGTATGACGCCAATACCGCGTCGACGTTGATCGCTTGATGGGTATGTTTATTGGAGGGTGGCGTTTTGGTGGGCCGAGTGGATGGTAGTCCGTTTCGGATAGGCGATCGCGGCCGGAGGAGAGCGGATGTTATCATCGTCTTGGGTCTGATACATGCCTCACATCATACAGCAAACGACAATGTAGGTTTATGCATACGTTGACTATGCGCATCGACATGTCTACGTCCCCGAAACCGTCGCTTCGCCCGACGGATGCTGCAAAACGTGAATTGCGACAACATGTGCAACTGACAATTGAGCGTGTGACATGAAAAGCTCATAATCCGCAGAAGGGTACAAAGATCAAAACCTCGCCCACTTCCGGGGACTACATTATGAAACATCTACAGCTGCGTCTTATCAGCAGAACCTATGCACAACTCCGCTTGTCGGAAAAAAAAACGCCGCCAAGTTGCCGCTCATCTCACCATAATCTGTACCAGAAACTCCTTTGGCCCACTGAGGCGAAGCGTTGAACTTCGAGGTGTTCCCGTGATCCACATCAACCTCAATCATTCAATCATAATCCGGGTGGGCTGGAGCTACGATGATGTTCCGCTTATGTCCAAATCTCTGTGGGCGCCGGCGTTCAGTTGCAGTCAGTATGTGCATACTTCTAAATGACTTCACACGATCAACGCAGCGCCAGTTTCAGGTGGGTTTCATTACGTATCTCGACTCCTCCTTGAAGGCGCTCGCAGCTCAGGTGACTGCACGTACATATGTACACTTCTCGACTCCCAGCCCTGGCCTGCGTGTTCAATGCGTCCAAATTACGACACTGTAAAGGAAGGAGGTTGACAGTTCATCCGAGTCGCTTCTCCTTGCAGTAGACGGTCTATCCTTCAAACAAACTCACTTCATGAAAACGTGTGCGATTGGGGGGGTCTCTTGCTCGGACTCGGGGCTTCTCAGTCTAGACTCTTACATAATTCACTGGTCTGGCGACTGGCGTACGGTAACGTAGTCCCCGGTGCTCACCGATTGGGCCAAAAATCAGTCAAGAACTGAAAAGAGAATATAAGTATGTACCTCAGGTCCCGCGACACCATCCAGGTGTGGACCACACCTTCGAGATCGCCATCTTTTTCTCGCCATAATGTCTTCCACGACTCAGCTCGTGCCAAATGGCACCTATTATCTTCAAAATGAATCGGTCGGGGGATGTCTCACATTCACAGATAACCAATCTCCTCCACAAGTCTGGAGTTGTAGCTTCGACTCTCAGCAGCAACAGGTAAGATATGATTGCACTCTAGTACAATGGAAACGCTCACCCTTGGGCTGTTTCCGCAAGTGGGAAATACAGGCATCAAGCAATGTCACGTTTTTGGTTAGAAACGTTGCGTTCAACACGTATATCACTGCCGATCTATCCTCTACCACTCTGTTGCAAAGTTCTTCGCCGTACAGCTGGTATGCGACGACAGCCGCACAAAATTTCATTACGTCGGTCACTTGGTTGACTTCATTCTACGCGGTTTTTGATGGTATTTTAGGTTTGAAACGAACAGCACATCGTCGCTCGGATGGTATGATCACAGTACCACCAACGGTTCCACGGTTAGTTCACTGGTTCTGGACCACGTTCCATACTCAACGCGTTCCAGGTGGCACTGTACTCGTGCTGCGGTTATGATGCCAACTTCTGGTTATACGTCAACGTACCAACTTCGACTACGACATCCAACCCGACCTGTACGGGCCAGTGCAACAATAACAAGCCGGACCTGCCCTGGATCATCGTTGCAGGAGTATTTATTGGCATGTTCGCAGTAGTACTGGTTTCCCTTGTTTATGTCGTCTGCCGGCGCAGGGGGCGACCTATAAACCTCCGGCCCGTCGGTCCTGAATAGTGTACTCGGTTTGGGGTAGTAGTTGAGCATGTGTACTGTAACTCGATACCAACAAGCACCCAGCGATGTGTAAATGGTGAACCGTGCGACTCACCCTCGCAGGCTGCAAGTCATCTCGCGGTCTGCATCTACAAGTGTCAGTACTAGTCGGCGCCTTCCCGGCCAAAAACACATATGTATCGACACTGCTTGCCTGGTCAGCTAATGCGCCAACAACTCCTCGCTGTCTCCTTCCATGAAGCCGAGTGTTTCGATATGTCTAAAGTTCCACGATCCTTGCATAGCAAAACAAAGAACAGGCCATGAGATTCTGTTTTAATTGCCCGTAATGAAAAAAATTATCATCATTTCCTCGCACATAGGTCACTCTTTTTTATCTTGAGGATACCTCTACCGCACAAGCAAATGAGGTTCGTCATCGAGACATGCAATGCTCAGTTGCGCATCGCTGCCCAATTTTCGTCCCTGACAGGATCCCCGCCAGACCCAAGAGCTCGCGCTGGCGTGAGTCCGAACGACAGGATAAGCGTGTTCGTTCAAGTATAGCCGGGGCCCTCCTCAACATCTTCGCTAAATCCGCCGCGACGCTCTCAGACGATCGTCGATCTGTCATCACGGTCAGCATTTCGCAACGAGCGTCGAGCGGCGACTTTGCCACAGTCTCCCAACGCTGTCTCCTGCAACTATATGCCAGATGCGCCGCCGTACTATGTTAATGAGGGTGTCCTGCTGAGCCCAGTGACCCTCGGTGGAAAGCGAGCGTAGGGTCCAGGTTCGCACTCTGTTCTAGGGGGTTCCTCAACTCTTGCTTTAGCGATCTCAGAATTTGAACTCTGGGCCGCCTCACCAACCACCAAGTACACCTCCCCTGCGTCATCTTCACGCTAAAATCGCCTGATATCCAGAACTTTTTGGTGGTCAAGAAATCGTTATCATGCTTGGGGTGACAGGTTTACTACGTACACCGTATATGCGCCTCATTCAAATCGAACTGAACAAAGAAGCTATCTCTTATTCTTTCCCGCCACCTTTACCAAGGCCGTGTTTAGACAATAGAACGCCACTTCTGCATGTTCCTCCGACGGGTAAGTCTCTTCCCTCGCACTCGTTGGCCCTTGATCGCTTTTCTGTCGAAACGTTTCAAAGACGATTCTGCGCCCTTCAAGTCTACAACAGAATTTGCCAGGCTGCTTGCCTGGATTGACGATGCAAACGATGCAGTTCTGGATGCTGGCATCATTGTCTATTTTACATCGTTTGGGGAATTTAACATCGCTCCACGAGCGGTCGGTCGGCTACGCCTCGCAATTCAGTTCACGTCTTCGAGAAAACGAAGGACATGTACCACTATGTTTGGATCTCCATCGACCAAATCAGCTTGTTGGATCCTACCGAGTGTGACGCGTCTCCAGCTCCGCTCAGTGCAGAACCAATCGCCGATCACTGTCCCTGCGCGGCTTAGCCAGGCGGAGACCGCTTAGACCAAGTAAGAGCTTACCCAAATCATACACGGATCCGTCACGGGCATAGCTCAGTTGCAGCCCGAACCATCTCTGGGCCATTTTGGCGTCTCTGAAGTGGCAGACCCCGGGGTCAATTGAAGCAGTGTGTAGCGTAACGTCGTTGCCGCCCAATTCCCATGAATTATTTTCTCCGCCAACGCTGCTCCTATACCAAAATTTGTTTCCGTCCTGGCTGTCAGGGGATTAGCAGGCACAGTTAGCCAGAACAATACCGACCACGCACTACAACAGAGTGCATTTATCAGCTCTGATTGGTTGCCACAGGAGTTTGTTGGCTTCCTCGAGATACACGCCAGGTTCCCGTGAGACGCCGAATTGGACACCGAAGTACTTGTGAGTCACCTGGATACACATGGGCAATAATGGTGAGAGGGTCCTGCTGTTGCGTGGGATGGACACTGCAGATGTTATGCTGGGTTGTTCCACCCTGTCCTTACAAAGTGGGGTCGTGGACATGGTTTGCGAAACGGATGTTGTCGGTTGGGTATCGACTTTAGTGTCATGCTTCGTGTCAAGCTCCCAATCAGTCAAATGATTGTTCTCAGCACCTAGCACGTGGTCTGAAAATATGAGCAAGGGTGAAATAGATTCCCAGTATAATTGTACCTGCATGGACTGACAGATCGAACGGTTCCGCCCCCTTTATCGAGCGGAGGTGTTCCTGGATACCCTTGAATCGTGGGCGCGCAGAAGGTTCACGGGAGATACAATCAGAAAGCAACTGCCAGATCGTGTCATTGAAACCGCGCTCGTAAACGTCGCTCGGGCGATGAAGTTCAACACGACCTTCCTGGACCAATTCCCTGCTGAGTGGAACTTTTCCTGTGAATACCTGTCGATACCGTATCAGAGAGTGAAGAATTGCTCGCGAACGTTTATACTTCATAGATGAGAATCCCAAACGCGTACACATCGGATTCGAAAGAGAGGGGATGTCCATTCAGGGCCTCTGGCGCTAGGAATGGGGGAGTTCCTATAATCCTGCTCGTCTCGGCTCCTGCTGTCTTGGAAGAGTAAACCCTCGATAAACCGAAGTCAGTGATGCACGCCTTCCCAGAATCATCCACCAGCACATTCACCTAAGAAGACCATGCGTATCAGCTATGAAAATGGGGAATCACGTTGGTCTTACACCCTTCAAGTCTCCGTGAATGACGTCTTCTTCATGAAGGTAGTACATCCCAAGTGAGACCTCAAAGATCTTCATATTTAAATTAGAAGTTAGTAACATCCGTTGTAGCCATCCCGATATACTCACCAACTTTGTACGATCTACATTTGGTGTCGCAATCAGATACTGAACAAGATTGCCCTTCTGCATGTACCGCGAGACGATGTAAGGTGGTGATGTCAAGGTGGATGCGCCGTAGAATGGAACGATGTGATCATGACGTAGCCTGCTCCAAATCTCTACCTCCCTCTCCAGAGCCTATACGTATGCATGAATAGAGGCCTGAAAAAACCTTCCCGAAAACTCATGACGAACCTCTCTCATATTTTTAATGTCCTTCAACTTCTTTACCGCAACCATCGTACCTCTGAATTGTGCCTTCGAGACGGTCGAGAATCCTCCGCCACCTATTATACCACAATAGTGCAGATCGTACTCTGTTATAAGCCATTTTCTCTGTTTCGGCACGCTCCTTCCTGTAGTTGATATCATGCATTCGAGGGATTTTTGCATAATTTTCAGCTCCACCGGCATATCTGCTTCGGAGGTGACCCTTGTATTCCTCAGTTCCTAAAATATCGAATTGAGTCTTTCGGCATGTATGTATGAAAATTTATGTAAATACCCGCTCTATGACAGCCATGGCCTGATCTATTTGTTCATTGCTGTAAAGGCCAAAGCGACGACGGATCTCCTCGTAATTTCCCGCGAGGGTTTTAAGGAGAGCTTGGAGAGCATCTTGATCTGACATCGCTGCTTTGCTCTGTGATTGGACAAAGACATGCGATGAAGGGACGATCTAGGAAGCGGTGTGACGCTGAGAGTTTCAACTGATCTTACCTGCCACACTTACTGGAAACAACTGGGAACACTCGGAAAGGTAACGATTCGCGCGTTCGATCTCCTTGTTAACGTCCTCGAAGCGAATTAGGGCTTTGAACAGCGACATGTCAGCGAGCTTTTGCAGAATGGTTTGGATCTCTCCTAATTTCCTATTCGATCGATAGGTAGAGTCAACGACTTTCCTCGCTGGGAATGTCATTCATCGCGTACGTACTTTTGCAGCTTCGTAACGTTGACTCGATCATTCCGTAGCTTGAAGTCACCATGGACTTCCTTGATGATGAGGGCCGCTCGCTGGATGATGACCTTGCATCTCTTCTGGCCGAGCTTGATATGTTTGTAAGTATCTGCCATCTGTTGTACCACCTCGAACGCGGGCGATAAAGTGCCAAGCGAGCTGGCGCTGGCGACGCCAATGAGGGCTAGAATGTCGGCGTTGTCAGCCATGGGTGGGTTGGAATGTGAACTCGAGTGCGAGGGTCGGCAGCCCAAGTCTGGGCGTCCATTCAGAGCGACCCTGGGACCTACTAGAATAGGAATATCCAACCTGTGAAGTGCAAGTGTGCCTAACATCCATCCATTCGGTCAGCGAGTTTTAAGATCCATATCGGTATCGATAAGACAAAACGAGCATATGGTCGTTTTAGTGTATGCTGTGGGAAGGCCACCCCTTAATACCGCACTTCCACCTTCTTGCCTGTGCTGCCTTCGTGTTGTGGAGGGTAGGCATGCAGTCGACAGGACAAGGTATGGCTGGCTAACCATAGTGACTACAGTCACAGTGACCATCTGTGGACTCTCAGGTACCTCAAGAATAATTACAATCAATAATCGGCACAGAATATACTCGATTACCTTTGCAGATGGTGGCAACCATGTACTGAGCGGCGGAGTTGAGGGAATGCTGCGGCGATGGCGGGTAGATGACGGACACGAAGTTGGCGAACCCATTCCAGCTAATGGGGGAAAAATCTACACGGTTGCGGTATCGCCTAATCGCAAACGGCTGGTATGTGGACTCAGGTTTCCAAACGGCAACAATGGAAAGGCGTGGGTAGGAGTGTGGGATGTGCGGACCCGAGAAAAGATCTTGGACATTCACGGACACACAGACTCGGTACTCTCGGCTCACATCTCCCCTGATTCGTCGAAACTCGCGACGGGTGGGTCTGACAAGCTGGCGTTCATCTGGAGCATGGCCACAGGCGAGCGGCTCGTTGGGCCCCTTGAGCACGATGGTTGGGTTGTCGCAGTGCGGTTCTCCCCAAACGGCGACCGCATCGCCACCGCTATAGCCGAAAACCCGGACGCAAGGTCAATCCACATCTACAACAGCGACAATGGCCAGCGACTGTTGGACATCCCGTTCAAGACCAATGCAATCGTGTCGTCACCGCTAGCCTGGTCGGCAGATGGCCGTCAGCTCCTCGCCGTCTCGTACGGTGAAGCCAGGTGTTTCGATTCGTCTTCCGGGACCTTGCGAACGAAGTGGATCGTTCCTGGCAAAGCACAACCCACTTCTATCGCCCTAGCACCCAATGGGAAGTTTATTGTCATTTCTTCACACAATACGCTGTCGTTTTGGGACGCTATTACGCACAAGCAAATCGGGATCGTCATCAAGCACACAAGCGTAGTTTGGTCCATTGTGCTCTCTTCCGACAACGACTGCGTTGCAATTGGCGAGGACAACGGGAAAATAACCCTTCTGGGTCTGCGTGGCACCCTGCCAGACTCGCATCTCGCGGTAAAAGTAAGCAATTATTAACCTGGCAGCGTTGGCAAATTTAATAGCCGGTTGTCCACACTATTTTTCCCCTGCATCGTGAGTGTGTTCAAACACCAATTGCTTGTTTTTCTGATCCCCTCACCCTCCTACACAGCATCTCAGTTACCACTCATGCACATTAGTGATGCAGTATTCAAATCCTGGACACAAGGCGACTTGACCCGTGTCGAAGAACTCTTGACAGAAGAGATCGTCCATTCAACAGATCCTTTTCACTATGCACGTGCACTCGCTCACCGCTCTCTTGTTCGGACTCGTTTGAAACAGTGGAACATGGCAATTGACGATGCCAAACAGGTACCTTTATGTCATTGGTTTGTATCGATTTATCTGACTATCGGACGCACAGTCTATCGAGGCACAGCGGTCCGTTATCGGTCATATTGCAACCGCCTTGACCTACGTCGGCAATGGTGACTACGAGTCGGCTATGCGTGCATTTGACCTTGTGTTCACTGACGGTCTCGCGACCGAGAGCAATCTGCTCTTGTTGATCAAGGCACGCTCTTCTTGCCGTCATAGCTGCTTGTATCGATTATTTGTTTCACATAGGCGATTATATTGTTCGTATGTGGGAGGCATTATCCCGCTATTTCGCGCGTAGACGATTTAATTGATATAGTGGATGACCAACCACTATGTATCGCTGCCCAGGTATGTGAACCCTAGCATTACTCGTTAGCAAAGCAGACAAGATTTTATACAGGCTCAAATGCTCCTTCTACTTGGAGACATGTTGCTGAAAGCAGGAGACAACAAGCGAGCGATGGAATCACTCGGGCGTGCGCGAAAAGCCATCCCGATTCAAATGGGTTCTCGCTTGGCAATGATTTCACTTGTAAGGGATTCGTTCTAGGCTCCTTCACAGATTCACCGACTGCATTCCAAAGATCTTTGGTTGGAATTTCGACGGACTCGATCTCGCGATTCAAACGCAACTCCAAGAATGTATCAAGCTATTCGAAGGTCATGGCGATACGGATGTGCGCAAGGATCCGAGTGATGCAATCCTACGATATTCTGCCGCATTATCCCTGAATCCGTCAAACCCCGTAGGCCTCCTTGTCAAGCGAAGCGAAGCGCGGGCAATGCTGGGATTGTGGGAGGATGCGTTGAAAGATGCAGACGAGGTACGCTTTTTTCCGCCTTTGTTTGACAATTTTGAGTTTCACGGGCCCAGGTAATCAAGATTGACCCTCTGAGTCCATGGGGTTACAAGAGGAGACATGCGGCACTGTATGGTCTGCAGCGCTACGATGAAGCAGTTGATGCGTTCTCCGGCATGATTTCACTCATTGAGGAGTCTCCCGATCAAGATGCCCGTCGTGGGTGTCACTTACCAGCGTGAAAATAACTCCGTGACTTATATTTCACAGAACTAGCCAGGAAATATGTCAAACCCTCCCAGTTGGTGACAATTATCGACAACGTCATTCGTGGGGTCTTCAACACATCGCCACTCGTGCTCATTGACGTCGAGAATGGTCAACTCTGCAACGGACCGGAACGAACGCGCACATTCAAGTCGGAATCGCAGTTCAAAGAACTGCTTTCTTCTATGACGGAGGAGTTGGACGACGCACATATCCAGCGGGTCGTGAAAAAGTACTTTCGACATGTGACGCTCTCGCACGTTTGGCAAGTGGAGGAGCCTTCATTCCAAGATGTAAAAATAGCTGGCTCAGTCTGGGCACTGGATTCATCGCCTCTGAACCACAAGTTGCGCAAGTTCTGTGAGGTGGTTCGCGGCGACGGATATCGATGGGCGTGGAGCGACACCTGTTGCATCGACAAAACGATCAGTACGGTTCTGAACCAGTCACTCAAGATGATGTACAAATGGTACGAAGCGTCTGCCGCCACATATGCTCATCTTGCGAGCGCACCGTCTCCATCAACCCTTGGTGATCTCAGGAATAGTACCTGGATGACACGGGCATGGACTGCACAAGAACTTCTCGCAGCGAAGGTGATCCGGTTCTACGATCGCAACTGGCAGCCATACCTCGGTGACACCCGGCCCAATCACAAGGATTCCCCAGTAATTATGCAGGAACTCGCGGAGGCTATTGGGATAGCTCGTGAAACCATCGCTGCCTTCTACCCCGAAGCTCTCACCGTTCGAGAGAAGCTACGGCTAGCCTCGACACGCAAGGCAACTGTGGAAGAAGACGTAGCGTACTCGTTGATCGGCATTTTCAAGAGTGACATCACACCATGCTACGGAGAAGGAGATGCCGCGTTGGGCCACCTGTTGGCAGAGATTGTAACTCACTCAGGCGAAGTAACAGCGCTTGACTGGATTGGCAAGTCCTCGTCGTACCACAGTTGCCTTCCCGCCACCCTTGCAGTTTACAGTCAACTACCTCGTGCTTCGCTTGCCATCAATGATGCCGAAATGGATGCCCGCGTGGAAACGCTAAGGAATTCGCCACCTAGGACAGATGTTATAAATACTCACGAGCAGGTTACCCACTTATCTCCAGCCCGATTCACCAGCCGCCGACTATACCTCCCATGTATCATCTTCCCTGTTAACGAGCTCAGTGTA
>JBBPJN010000664.1:0-11249 GCA_038088755.1 Boletus aff. separans
ATATCTGATGACTGACGCTACGAACTTTTATCTAGATGGCATAATTCTCCTATTGGTGGACATTCTGGACATCACCACACAATAGCACTTCTTACAAAATATTTTACATAACCAGGAGTCACAAAAGACATTAAATTATATATAGATCACTGCCAAGTGTGTGCCCTCATGAAGGGTAAGCAAAAAGCACCAGCAGGAAAACTTCTTCCCCTTCCCGTACCCAAAAAACCATGGGAAGATTTATCTATAGATTTTATCACCGGACTTCCTATTTCGAATGGCTTTGATTCGATTTGTGTCATTGTTGATCGCTTTTCAAAAGAAGTCATATTCATTCCTTGTTTGAAAACTTGCTCATCAAGGGACTTAGCTATCATATTTAGAGATTACATATGGTGCCTTCACAGCCTTTCTTCCTCACTCGTTTCCGATCGCGGTCTGCAATTCGCATCGGAATTCACCACTGAGCTGTGCTCCCTCTTGGAAATCACACAGAAGATTTCCATGGCCTATCACCCACAAACAGACAATCAAACCGAGCGGGTTAATCAGGAGCTAGAGAAGTACTTATGTACTTATATAATGAAGAAACAGAACTCCTGGGCCGATTGGATAAAAATAGCTTAGTTTCATCATAACAATTCCCTTTCCATGGCAACCAGTACCACTCCTTTTATCATAACCCATACCTACGCACCACACCTTGGTTTCGAAGGCAACACCAAGACATTAGCTGGGGAATTTGGAATGAACTGTGCTAAATCCCATGAGGATGTTGCATGTGCTTTAGAGCATACTAGAGAAAAAATGAAAAAGTCAGCGGACAAAAGAAGGTCCGAGGCTCCGGAATACTTCATTGGGGACAAAGTGTGGTTATCCACAGAAAACCTCAAACTACCCTACATGGCTAAAAAGCTTACTCAGCGATGGATCGGACCATACACTATCTCAAAGATCCTTCCCAATACCATTAAACTTCATCTTCCAAAAACAATGAACATTCATTCCACCATTAATATTTCACAGGTCAAACCATATAACGAGCCCTTACATAATCAACCCGTGTTACGTCCTGACCCTATTCTGGTCAATGAAGAAGGTTACGAGGAATACGAAGTGGACGACATAGTCACTTTTCGCATGAAAGGTCGTACCTTAGAATATTTGATTCACTGGAAGGGTTGGGATGAGACCAATCATATGTGGGAACCAGCTTCCCATCTCGCCCATGCCCAGGATGCCATTTCAACTTTTCACTCTTCCAACCCCTTGGCCCCCCGGAAATTAAGGGGCATCTCAACAGACGAATTCAACTCCTTATTCTCTGCTCGCAGTGATGATATAATCCCTTGCTTCAAAGCGACTTGCCTGGAATATGAGTCCTAGAGGGGGGGTAGTGTTAAGGACACCACTAAAGTATACATACACTTTCATTTTCTACATTCATTTTGAACTTCAATTCTCAACTTTCGGTCGTCATGTGACCCAACACGTGACCATGGGAACAACACATGATCAGAGTCTAGAACCCAACACGTGCCCACCTTAACTCCCTTATCTATTTCCCATGTTCATCTCTGTCTACCTTTTATTCCCACATTCATTACCGTCTTTAGCTTCTCTTTTTTATTGTTAAGGACTCAAAAAAAGGGAGCTATACACTCCGCAATCTCTGGCCTTTGCTTTGCACTGGTTTCTGGCTAACTCGCAGCGGTCACTTCCACTGGCCAGATAATGAAGTCTGGTTGAGTCTTATCCTTAACTCCCACCTATAAAGGTCGTGTAGAGCAAGTGGAATCGACTGAGGACTTCAGCCGATTACACCAGCCTTATATATTATCAAAATCTGCGCACAGACCAAGGTATGGTATGATAAGGTGGGAATAATTATAACTATATATGGTTATATGATAGCAGAGATTAAGTGAGAAGAGACGGGGATCAAAAGGAAGAGAAGCAAAGGGACGGAAATGAGTGTGGGAGAAAGAAGTACATGGAGATTATCATGGGAAATAGATAAGGGAAATAAAGTGGGCCCATGTCCAAGGTCTAGCCTCATCACATGTTGTTCCCATAGTCACATGCAAATCATGTGACCTTTGAAAGTCGAAGTTGAAGTCCAAAAAGAAAGTACAGTAATGAAAGTGTGAAAAGTGTATGCTTTAGTGGTGTGTCCATAACACTACCCCCCCTCTAAGACTCATATTCCAGACAAGTTGCTTTGAAGTGTGGGTTAATGTCATTACCGTGTTCCAAAAACAGAGAATTAAAAAGTTCCGTAGAGATGCCCCTTAATTTTTGGGGGGCCGAGGGATGAGTGGAATGAAATAATGTAATGGTGTCCTGAGCGTTAGCTAAATGCTCAGCTGGTTCCCAGGTCCGATTGGTTTCGTCCCAACCTTTCCAATGGACTAGGTATTCTAAACGCCTATTCTTTATCCTAGATGTAACAATGAAGTCAACCTCGTACTCCTCATAGCTTCTTCGTTAACTGTTATTGCATCCAGGCAGAGAATGGGCTGGTTACGTAGCGGTTCTCGGTAGGGTTTGACCCGGGATATGTTAACCATAGGATGGATATTTATAGTTTTTGGTAAACGAAGTTTTACTACATTAGGAAGGACCATAAGGATTTCATAAGGTCCGATCCATTTCTGCATAAGTTTCTTGGCTGTATAAGGGAGTTTAAGGTGCTCAGTTGAGAGCCACACCTTATCTCTGACAGAGTATTCTGGGGCCTCCGACCTTCTTTTGTTGGCCAACTCCTTCATTTTTTCTCGTGTTTTCGTGAGAGCTAGCTCTACGTCTTCATGGGCTATAGCACAGTCCTTTCCAAATTCACCAGCTAAGGTTTTGGCATTGCCTCAAAACCTAAGTGGGGTATGTAATTGTGCGTAACAGCAAAGGGAGTGGTGCTAGTCGCTGAGGAAAGGGAAGAGTTGTGGTGAAACTGTGCTATTTTGATCCATTCTGCCCAGGAGTCCTGCTTTTTCATTATGTAAGTACACAGGTATTTCTCCATCTCCTGGTTGACCCACTCGGTTTGGCCATCCATTTGCGGGTAATAGGCGGTTGAGATCTTTTGAGTCATGCCCAAAAGAGAGCAAAGCTCAGTGGTAAACTCTGATGCGAACTGCAGGCCTCGATCTGAGACTATCATAGTAGGAAGGCCATGTACACACCATACGTAATCTCTAAATAATTTAGCTAGTTCTTTTGAAGAACAAGTTTTTTGACAAGGAATAAATATAGCTTCTTTGGAGAAGCGGTCTACAATGACACAAATAGAATCGTAAGAGTTCGAAGTAGGAAGTCCGGTTACGAAGTCCACTGATAAGTCTTCCCACAGCCTCTTGGGCATGGGGAGTGGAAGGAGTTTGCCTGCTGGTGCTTTTTGCTTATCCTTCATGAGGGCGCACACTTGGCAGTGGTCTATGTAATTTTTTACATCTTTAGTGACACCAGGCCATGTAAAGTATTTCGTTAGGAGGGCTATCATACGATGGTGGCCCGAATGTCCACCGATCAGGGAGTCATGACAAATAGAGAGAAGTTCATAGCGAAGGTCATTAGATACGTAAACTTTTTTGTTTTTGTTAATGAATATTTTCTTGTTATGGTCGTAATCAAATTCAGGTATTTTTTCTTTTATCTTTTCTGATTCTTTTTGGATTTTATCGTAAAAAGAAGAAATAGAAAGTCCATTTATAAATACAGATTCTGGAAGGACGGTGATATTAACATTATGATCAGGAATGGCATCACTATGATCGGGTCGTCTAGAAAGAGCATCAGCCTAGCTGTTAGACAAACCGGGTTTGTAAACCATTAAATAATTGAACTCTTTCAGAACCGCATGCCACCTGGCTTGGTGTGACAACAAGTTCTGGGGTTTTTTCCAATATTCGAGATTTTTATGGTCCGTCCAAATCTCGAAGTTTTCCCTACCAATTAAGTAATGTCGCCACTCTGCTAGTGCATGAATTACTGCTAATAATTCTTTGTCATAAATAGGATAGTTCCGCTCCACGGAATTAAAAGAATGTGAGATAAAGGCACTAGGCCTCCACAAACCATTGTCACATAAGACCGACAATACACCACCAGTGGCTATATCACTTGCGTTGGTCTCAATATGCATCTTTTTATCCTGATCTGGATAGGCCAGAAGCAGAGCTGAGGTAAATTTTTTCTTTAGGGTGTCAAAAGCCTGTTGCTGTTTGCGACCCCAATGGAATTTTGTATCTTTTTTCATGAGGTCATTAAGAGGTCGTGTGACTTCGGAAAATCCTTCTATGAACTTGTGGTAGTAGTTGCAAAGTCTGAGGAATGCTTGGAGTTGCTTGAGGTGCATGGGAACCAGCCAATCTAGAACTCCTGCCACCTTCTTCTCCTGCATCTCTACTCTGCTTTTAGATACTGTCATGCCTAAGTAGTCTACCTTCTCTTTTGAGAAGAAGCATTTCTCGGGTTTGGCATACAGATCATTTTCCCTAAGTCGTAATAAGACTTCTCATACTATGTCCTCATGTTCTTTTTTACTTTTTCCTTTCATAAATATTATAATGTTATCTATGTAAATGACGACGCAGGCATATATGTCGTTGTATATGTCATTCATCATTTGCTGGAAAGTAGGCGGACTGTTAGTCATGCCGAAGTACATAACCAGCAGTTCATAAGAACCGATGGGGGTGATGAAGGCACCTTTCCATTCATCGCCTTCTTTGATGTGTACATTATTGTACCCCCATCGTAAATCCAAAGTAGTAAATAGATCAGCTCCTTTGAGCTGATCAATGAGTGTGGGAATGAGAGGTAAGGGATAAGCATTTTTAATAGTCCCCTCATTTAGATATTGATAGTCCATGACAAGTCTTTTCTTGCCATCCTTTTTGGGAATAAAAAACACAGGCGCTATTTGAGGGGACTCTGAAGGTCTAATGTATTCCTTTCCCAATTCTTTCTCGATAAAGGTTCGGACCTCATCCATTTCCGAATCCAATAAAGGGATTACTTGACCCTTTTTGGGAACAAAACTTTCTTTGAGGTCTATAGCATGGTCCCAGGGCTTTCGCTCAGGCATGCATTCAGATTCTTTTTCTGAGAATACATCAAGAAAGTCATGGTACTGTTTAGGTACCTTCTTCTCTAGTCCCACCTCGATTGTTCAACAATGAGGCTGTATACTAGGTCCTGCCTGAGTGCAATTTTCCAAGACAGCGCAGTAAGATGTACAACGAGAGAAAGTAACAGTTTTTTTAACCCAATCAATATCTGGGTTATGGCAAGCCAGCCAATCGTATCCAATAATTAAAGGGTGTGTGCCTAGAATGGAAACTAGGGCTTCTATGTATTTTGAATGTCTGTTAATAGAAATGAGAAGGTGAACTTTATTTTTTATTTCGCCTATTGCTCCATTAGAGCCGTCGGTATTTTTTACGGAAATGGAATGCACCAAAGGAATAAGATCAAGTCCATTATTTTTACAAAAGGTAGAATCAATAAATGTATTTGACGCTCCAAAATCCAAGAGTGCCTTAAGCATTGTTGAATGCCAAGTGGCACTTCTCTTGAATATGACCCTTGTGTGAAGCAACATTTTGCCGCCCAATTGGAGAGTACTCTCGAGCAATTTTTGTCAGGGGTTTCTTGAGCATAACTTATGGAAATTGTCCATATAAGGGAATTAAGCACACTTTGTTTTAATTCCAGTGCTGTGCTAATTGAGTTGCCCTTTTCGGAATGCAAATATATTTTTCGTAATACAACGGACAAGTCCAAAATAGAAAAATCACTATCTACACAAAATACATCATTTTGAAGTAAAGAAAAAGATGAAGGCTCTAGTCCATGTCTACAGTTGCCCCTTTCAACTATAGACAATCCTATTTTAAAGATGCGCCTGCCTTCTGCCGCATCTCTGCCTCAAACCTGTCTTGCCAATAGGCCTCGGCTTCTTCCGTTATATATTCCTGCTGGAAAGAGGTAGCGGGAGGTGTGGGAAGAGGCTAGGCCGACCTTGTTTGTGCCGTTATCTGCAGCTGAGAAAATTGGAATTGTGCATCGCTTTGTCCCGAAGGACCAGCATGCGCGCCATCAGCGGAGGTTTCTTCTTGGTCATAGGTGACCATGTTGATGTAGGCACCCTGGTAAGGGTCCCATGCTTGGATGACCCGGGCTTGAGGCCGACGAGCCAGGGAGTACCCATTGGTTGGGCATTTGCTTTGCCTATGACCAGGCTTGCTGCAACCAAAGCAGTTACCCGTGAAGGTTCTGCTTGCTTGTTGGACTGAAAGGTCCATGGGAGCTCCTCAACCAGGCTGAATGCCTGTCGGGGTAAACCAGGGGTAAGAGTTGGCGGGGGGAGGGCAGTACTGAGGAGGAGGGCACCATTGACAACATGGAGGAGGTGTGGAGGGAGGGATAGAAGCGGACAACCGAGAGTTCCCCTGCTCGACTCAAATTCATTCGAGATTTCTCCCGATTATTCAAAGCGAGTCGATGAGGTCCTCATAATCATCGCATTCGATATGCAGGGAGGAATGGTAGTAAATGTTGTTGTAATTTACTCCCTGCGTGAGAAGGTGGTAGCCTTCTCCATTGTCTACTCTGGCTTCCTTTTTGAGTTCCTTGAACTTCTGAAGGTACTCATCTATAGGAAGCTTATTTTGCTTGAGGGCAAGAAGTTTCTTGTAAGAGTCATGGGCCAGTTGCTCCATGTGGAAGTGTTCCTTCAGGTTCATCTCTAAGCTGTTAAAGGTGGGCCAGGCATCATTACCCTTTAGCAAGCCCTTCTGAATAGGCTTGCCGTCCTTTCCTAGTTCCTCTTGTTTTTTCTTC
The DNA here is from genome assembly GCA_038088755.1 of Boletus aff. separans. NCBI lineage: Eukaryota > Fungi > Basidiomycota > Agaricomycetes > Boletales > Boletaceae > Boletus > Boletus aff. separans. The sequence continues at coordinate 6,844 of JBBPJN010000664.1, forward strand.
TCACTAAACCTTTCGAGGCAATGGCGGGCATAGGGCACTGCCTTTTCTATTAGGCGGGAATATATCACCACTGCCTGAATCTTATTGTTTGCTCATTTCTGGACATTGGCCCATACTGCCACTTTTATCCACCAATCTCAGAAAAGCTTCCTATCCCCATTCCAAGTTCCAGGATCTGCAATTTTCTTTGTAATGTCCTTTTTATCATCCTTTATCCCCTCCAGAACAAGAGAGAGGGTAGCGAGAGCATTAGCCAAAGCGGCCTGTGTAGGGTTAGCAGGGGGATCTCTGGACTCCAACATTGTAGTTTCTTACTACACACTATCTTCCAAATGCGCTCTGGGGACTTGACAAATGAAAGACTGAAGACGATAACGATGGGATCTGAGATAATACCTCTTTCAGAGGCGAGTAACGTAATGTACTGTTCAAGGAAGTTTGTAATTATTTGTAGTAATGCAGCATATGCACTGCTCAGGTTCTACCTCCCTTGTCACCAAGGAGACTACTAACATGATAGGATCAGCCCTCAGGATGTGGTGGTCCCAGAGTCTCCCTTCACAAACCCGGCATGACCCAAGCATGGACTATATCCTCACAATGGAGGGAAATCGAATAGATAGACTACTTGGAAACACAAGATCTGCCCTTCTCAGGGGCTCTCCTAAAGGCATCGGGGGTTAACGAAAACGAAATCTTGGGCAATGGCCCGAATGCCACTCAACCCTATGAATTGGGTATAGGACTGGGGTGACCTGACAGTTGAACCCTTCCTCCACACAACACGAGACTGATCAGGAAAAATATTGTTTGGCCCTACAATCCAGGCAGTGTATGCTAGTCAATTTCAAGTGTTAAGGACTCAAAAAAAAGGAGCTATACACTCCGCAATCTCTGGCCTTTGCTTTGCACTAGTTTTTGGCTAACTCGCAGCGGTCACTTCCACTGGCCAGACAATGAAGTCTGGTTGAGTCTTATCCTTAACTCCCACCTACGTATAAAGGTCGTGTAGAGCAAGTGTAATCGACTGAGGACTTCAGCCGATTACACCAGCCTTATATATTATCAAAGTCTATGCACAGACCAAGGTATGGTATGATAAGGTGGGAATAATTATAAATATATATGGTTATACGATAGCAGAGATTAAATGAGAAGAGACGGGGATCAAAAGGAAAAGAAGCAAAGGGACGGAAATGAGTGTGGGAGAAAGAAGTACATGGAGATTATCGTGGGAAATAGATAAGGGAAATAAAGTGGGCCCATGTCCAAGGTCTAGCCTCATCACATGTTGTTCCCATAGTCACATGCAAATCACGTGACCTTTGAAAGTCAAAGTTGAAGTCCAAAAAGAAAGTATGGTAATGAAAGTGTGAAAAGTGTATGCTTTAGTGGTGTGTCCGTAACATTTATGATCCCCAATCAACTTCTTATTTAATCTCCATTATCATATCACCTTATATAGTTACATGTATTCACACCTTATCTTTATGGTACCTTGGTCTGTGTGCAGGCCTTGATAATATAAAAGACAGGTGGTTCAAGCTAAGGTCCCTCAGTCAAATCCACTTGTCACTACATGGCCTTTAGGCAGGTGATTAAGAACTAGGCTCATACCGACTTCATTGTCCAGCCAGTGACTTAGTGTGTCACTGCAAGGTATTAGATACCAAGTGAGAAGCCTGGACCAGGAATTGTCAAGTGTATACTGTATAATGCCGACTTTTCGCAAGAAAATATTAACCAATAAGGAGGCTGCGAAAAATTACAGCGTCAGCTGATTATCCATTTAGCTAGCACGTAAGATACATGCATAAGAACAGGAAGGTGGCACTGGTCCACTGGGCAGATCCGTAACCTTGCAGTTCCGCTGACATCGGCATGTTCGTTCCCGCGGAATTTACCACCACGCCGAGTTTGGCTGATTGTGTGTCTACGACACTACTAAACACGATCGTAGTGATCGTCAGACCGAATGTTGCTCCGATCTGCAGAGTAAGGGTATGAGTGTTGATCCAATGATAACATGAGATGTCGAAAACGTCTGATTATTCACCTGAGTCATGGTCTGGAATAACCCTCCTGCGAGACTCTGCTCATGTGGGGACACAATCTTCGCAACAAATATAGTACCAGCAGAATACACAAAGTCGGCTCCAAGCACGACCATGGCGGTGGAAGGGAATGCAAACACCTAGTATGTAGCTGACGGGTTGATGAGTGCAAACAGGACACAAGCGAATCCTGTGACAAAGGCCCCCAGCACTGGAGAGCATCAAGGTTGGTCGTTAGTCACGGATCCCGAGGCCTGAACACTCGGAGGATCACCCTACCAATAAATGCCACTAGAGGCAGTTTTGAAACAACCATCGCGACACACAAGTTACAGAGACAACCCATGAAATGAAACCAGACCCATGGAAAGAGCATGCCTACTTGCTAAGTTGAGTGAGGATTCCTCCAATGATGTTGCCGAATGCGCCACCCATGGGCGCACCAGCGGCGAAAGTTGCAAACGCAATGGACCGCGCGCGAGGGAGGGAACACGTGGGCCAAGATACCAAGCTGGGATGACCTCGCTATTAGGGCGGGCTTGCCTAAGGCAAGGCAACCCAACCCACAGCAGAAGGAATGGCGGCCGCGGCGCCCATTCCCTGGAAACCCCGAAGGACATCCAGTGTTATTCCATCTGACAGTGACATCACTCAGGCATAGACGGCAGTAGCTGGAGTAGCCAACTTACTGTTCGAAAATCCTATACCGAGTGCAAAAACCATTTTCCAAAGCATGCCAATCAAGAAACCCCTCTTGCGCCCATACAGGTCCGCGAGACGTCCGAAAAACAAGAATAGACATCCCTTAGATGGAGTCAGAATGAAGGCATTGTAATTTGGAGGAGGTAGACTGACAGAACTCAGGGAAAATGCAGATAACAGCCACTGCAGTTGATCTTGTTGTATGTCGATCGCCTCTCCTATCAGAGGGAGAGAAATACAGACCAAGGTTGTATTTGAAGTCTACGAGAACGTCAATGCATGATGCGATGTCAAAAACGTGCAGAGACGGACGCTGACGAACATAGCAGCTGTCGCCACAATGGCGATAGAACGTGCGAGACTGGGCTGGGACGAGGGATGGCGGTCACCAGGAAGCTTCTTGACCGCGAACTCCTGGCTTTGTAAGTGACCGATCTTGCGGACTTGTCTGGCGTCGCTGACGCTAAGTTCCATGGCACTTTAAGCGGGATGACGGGCGGACGTCTTGAAGGTGAGCCGTGGGATTGAAGAGGGTGAGTAGAATGGACGCATGACATGGTGTGGTTTTATAGGCCATCGGGCTAGGAGCAAGCCAATCGGCTAACCATCAAACAAGGTGCTGACCCGCATTCCTGTCAGGTCGGAGCTCGTAATCCATTTTGTATGGAGGTCTGGACGCTCCGCAACGTTTTTGAACTCGGTGTGCGCTCGTGCTGTGGGTTCGATCGACTACATACTATGCTCAGCCGTTCTTGCGTATCGCACCTTGGAAATGCTTCTTTGTCTTCCTTCACTCATATACAATGTATAGAATGTGTCCACTTCGCGGGAAATGGCTTCGATATGACTATATGTCCTGGTGAGTCCATATGTAAGCACGCTGGCTTACCTGATTCCGGATAATCAGTATATGTACCGTCTGGGATATGAGTGGTAATCACTCAGTATCATCGCCTTTTAGTGTAGCGGTTAAGAGGTGGACGGTCTGACCCGTACACCATATAGTGAAACCGACTCTTCGAGGGAGCCGTCCTCGACAACTCAGTGGGTTGACGTACTCTGTGAGCTGATGCTTGGTGGGCGCTAGCCGTGCCTCAGGTATGCCTGCCATTGTGCGCTTGTAGTTGTCCACGCTGTCTGCTGTAACTTTGAGTCCTTGTCTCGACTCGTTTTGTTCCGCGGGTGCGCATCCCTCGTTACGTCATCCATTCCACATTATTCCCATCCATGTTAATGTTGTCTCTATCACTGTGTGCTCCCAATCACGCTCGATGTCTCTCATGCCCTTGACCTCAGATCTATGTTAGAACACATATTCTTGCACATACTTCAATGTACTAGACAACTGCATCTACAGCGAATAAAAAAACCGCAATTACCTTTTTAGTGGTGCACGACGGGGCAAAAAAAGTTTAGTGCAACGGGGTGGAATTTCGCGATGGAGTCAAATTTTCACGAACGGACTGGAGCTTGTGGTGTGGCGGAGTAAAATATTCGGCAATCCCTATTCCGCCATAGGTGCAACCTTTGCGTCCCGTCCCCCCTTTTCTTTCACGTTGAAAACCTGCCATCTCGCACGAAAGAACCGCCAACGCTAGGGTGCAGACTACGGCGACCTTGGATTTGGGATTTGTCTAAGTAGTAGGAGGA
>JBBPJN010000665.1:0-11236 GCA_038088755.1 Boletus aff. separans
TGCATCCATCCTCTCTCTACTACCCGCCCCCTGCACTAGAGGCCGGACACCCGATCGTTTCCCAACGTTGCTCAGTTCCCGGATGCTCTCTGGCCGCTTCAGGATGGCGTCGGCAAGTAGATTATTCCTAAAAACATCCTCTTCGTCCTCACAAGTATCTTCATCCCCCGAACCATCCCATTCACCTTGGGACGAGTCGTCCGAGGCGCTCTTGGCATTTTCAGCGCGTCGACGCCGCCGCCGGCCACCCGAAGACGATCCAGATGCTGACGAATCTGGCGTCCGTCGTCCACCGTGTCTTATGTCCCGATTTGGCACACACAATCCCAGGCCAGACCATAACAAGGGCGACATGCCGAAACCTGGTCCCGTATACGAACCTCCGGGCGGTGCTACAAATCCCGCAGGGTGGGAAGCGAGCATGGGCGTAGATGCAAGTAGTGCCTGAACATGTGCTGGTGCACTGGCCGAGTTCTGAGTCTGAATCACAGGCGGAAGCGGAAAGGGATGCTGTTGCAAACCCGGAGACATGTGCGCATGCGGCGATGTCGGAGAAGAAAAGGCAGACGAGACTTGCTGCGCCTGGAACGATGCAACAGCCGCGTATGCTTGAAGCTGCTGCATGAGGTGTTGTATTTGCGCTTGAAGCTACGACACTTGTCAGCTCGACGGAGCGCAGAAAGAAGACAAGTTCACCTCTGCCTCCCTCCTCCTCCAAACACCTGCATCTTCGTTCCATCCCCACCGGAGTTCGTCACGTTCTTTACTCGCTTGCTTAGCCTCTATGCGCAATTTCTCTTCCCGTTCACGCGCTGCTTCGAGAGCATTGCGCATGGACGCAAGCTGTATGCGTGCGTTTGCTGCAGTTTCATCCGATGGTTGCGTATTAGGTTGCCTCTGACCGGGGTCCGCAGGCGTTGATAGCGATCGTGGTGGAGGTGTTGACCCCCGGGAATTAGTGGGTGTCGATGGTCCAGCACCATCGGTAGAGTGACTACTAAAAAGGGTCACAATAGAATACAAGAGATCAAGTAAAAGGAAGAGGTACCCACGTGGACGAAGTTATAGATAAGGATGGACAGGGCGTGATAGAATGAATAGAGTTAAAGGAACTTGCCACGCTGTCAGGCAACGAGGGTGATGTGGGTGATGATAGAGGTGGCTTGGCGTTCGGATCCATTCTCGAAAGGCGTAACTTTGTTCGGGCACGGACAAGATTGGCACAACTCCCACTCATGTACACCGCCTGGGAATCGCGTGATTGAGGCGTGCAGATGTCAGAACATGCTGTAGAGAGTGGCGGAGATGGAGGATGTGCTGTGAACGTCGAGGCGGAGCTAACGTTCACTTCCGCGTCTGTGGCTTCCATTGAATCGGAGGGCAGGGAGTGTGTGCGTCTGCGGTCCGTCTGAGAGGCCGAGTCTAAAGGACCGTGGTCGGAGATGTCCGCAGGCGATGTGGCCCCCGATGTGGAAGATGCATTGCTGTTCGGGGTCGTGCTCTCGACACTGCCATCGTGCGACTCTACGTCCAGAGGGAGGGCAAGATGATTCATGTCCAATAGTTCGCTCGAAGGCTCTGGAGACTGCGAGCGAGAAGTAGAGGACGCGGTGTCGTTCTGGGGCGCGCTCGAGTTCGAGAGGGTGTCTGCAGAGGGAGGAGAGTGGTCGGGGTCGGGGTCGGGGTCGGGGTCGGGGACCTTGATGGCGTTGAGCAAGGCCTTGGACTTTTTTCCGCCTTTCAAGAGATCGCGAAACGGATCCTTTCCCCTGCGACGACGCTCCTTTGCACGAGTGCTCTTGCGGTCTTTTTGTTCGTCTGCGGGTGTAGAGACGGGAGGCGACTGCTGCTGGGCCGTCGTCGGCACGGTGCGCGCAACAGATCTAAAGCGAAAAGACGTGAGAACGGCGGATAGGATAGATGGTGGGTCGTCCGGGTGTTGTTGGTGAACGGATTGGTGGGCGTGGTGCCGGAGACAGGAGGTGAGTGCGATGGCGACTGCGGTGGCTACGGCGACGAGGACGGCGTTGAGGACGATGGGGTCGTCGTTGAGCCAGCGACGGAGGTGGTCGTCGGTCATAACCACCGGACGAGTTGGAAATCCAGTCCAAAGGTCCTTTCAAGCTCCGATTACGACACAACGGCAACTTTGTTCAGGGAGACAATGTAACTGTTATATTTATACTCGAGCTCCGTCAGAGACCATAGTCTGGGGTTGGCGTGTTAAGCGCACGCCAGGCACCAGGTTCGGTGGAGCCATTGTGCTGCACCAGAGCGTGGTGTGGGTACGGCAACGTCGATAGGATACTTATTTTGGGTGCTGCGTGCGCATACGCTGGGAAATGGGCTGGCGAGCGTATGCTAGTGAGAGCTCGACGGGGAATGGAGAGGATTCACGGAAGAGACAAGCAGTCGAGCGATCACATGCGGTGGGACGGAGTGTGCCATCCTCGCACACCGTGTGCAGGGTCAGCTGGGCCGTTGCACCGCGGTATCAGCTGAGACTTCATCCGCGGTGCTAAATATGGTCGCGGGTCGATCAGAACACGATCGATAGACTCTCACATGTCCGGGCAGCAAGTGTTATTCATGTAGTCGCCGAGGTTGACGGCGAGCAACACTCGAGAGTTGCAGGCGCTGCGACAGAACAGAGATGGATGTTGACTGGAGGCGGGACATCAGTGATCACTCCGCATTTGCCATCAATGACAGGCTCGAGCATAACCTAGCACGCGAATGGACAATGACATGGTGGAGCCTTGTCCCGAGGGCGTGACATGGAGAAGCTCGACGGGATGTGGCAAACATATACCAGGCATTGCACGGTCCCAGCCGTCCTTGATACCTCGAGGGCGAGTTGCTCTGTACAACAGCGCAGAGCGTGGCTACGGTGTGGTCCGAATTCCGTACACCGTCCGCGAGTTGCTGCAAGTCACGAACCATTGCACCTCCATCTCTAAAGTGCAAATCACTTACCTGGAGCTTCTATTCAACTTGAAAACGCGAAGCCGGTCACGGCCAAAGACTCAGGTTTGTACCCCTGGACACACTGGTACTAACCGTGAAACCCGCACTGAAACCCGCACCCGCGGAAAGTCTAATCCTAGTGGTGGTAGGAATGAGAACCTCGTTGGAGAGTCAACGTTTGAACAGCCGCGTTCAAGCACAAGCACTGGTCCATTTCTATTCTTAGACACTCCAGGATACGAGTGCTTCCCAGGACGATTGCACAGTGTCTGGGATACCAGCATGATACGCCACCGTGGGCAAAGACCCCGGGTGGGTAAGGAGCATCGCACTCGTGGCCAGAATCTGTTTCGTATAGCATCTGGATCAGCGGTGCATGCCAGACTTGCACTTCCGTGGTACTGTTGACAGGCAAACGCGAACGCAAATGGATGGCATATTCGAGCTCGTGTCGGCAAGCGAGCGCTGAGATTAGGAAGGTACTGGTGGGTGAGCACGAGTGGTAGGGAGCTGGGGTAGGTGTATCGTTGACCGTCAGGGAGAAGGTAAGCCGTGGTTGTCTTTAGCTGCTGACCGACTGTAGCTAAAGGTTGGACTCGTCTTGACACCTCTAGCACAGGCGTTTTTGCGATATGTGATTGAACGACGTGCTACAGGCAGTGTCATCATCCTTGTTCGCGTCCGGATGTAAATAAAAGTGATCTCCAAATCGTGCAAATTGCGGTGTATGATGGTAGTGACAGGCCTGTGAGCGCGTCGAAGCTGGCTGTGAATTACGGGAAGCTTTGTCAAGCAGAGTTTGCTGTGCAGATGCCATCAATACTTCGTGGGCAGAAGGCGGTATAAAGGGCGCTAGTCCACTTCCTGTAGGTCACCATTTCCTCCGTGATGACTGGCTCATCCATTTCTGAACCTATTCCCGCTCTTACCCCTGAGCTCTTTGACAGACTCAGGGAGCGCATCCAGAACACGCTCCTTCATATCATCAGCAAAAACAGGCATACTCGATATGTACGCGAGTCTCCCGTATTCAGTGATTTCCGCACTGCGCTGGACGCACTTGGCGACTCGAATGATGTCGTTCAAGACGACTCTCTCCTGGAGAGCTTCCGCACGACGATCCCTTTGACGAATTATGACTCTTACGAGCCCTTTCTCAACAAGCTGGTCACCTCCAACTCAAACGTAAACGACGTCAAAGATATGTTCTCCCCCGGGCTACCTTATTTTATTGCCTCTTCAAGCGCGACTTCGGGAAAAAAGGGAAAACTGTTCGCCAAGTATCATCACGAGGCGAGATCGTCATTGCAAGACGTAGACGAGCATGCAAATCCTGTTTCTGCTCAAGGAGGCAAGAATTGCATCGTCTATTCTCTCACATACAAGGAAATCATCCGGGTCATGGACGACGATAAAATTCCAGTCGCATGTTTCCCTATTACGAGCATGTCGTCTGGCGTCGTTCGTATGCAAAATCGCATACACGTCGACAAGGATCCCTTGTGGATCACCCTCACTGGTATATGCCACCCCCATGCCACACTCCCGTCACTGATACATTTTCCGTAGCACCGCGAGCTACATCCCCAGTAGCTGTCAGCTTCATTGTCAACTACCGATCGTTCCTTTTGATGCATGTCGTGTTTGCTCTTGCGGATCCCCAGCTTGAGACCATCAACACCCTCTTTGGATACATGTTTGTAGACATGATACGCTACATGGAGGAAGAATGGGATACACTCGTACACAGCGTTGAGACTGGCATACTACCCGACTGGGAAGGAACTAGTCATGTGCGGCAGTACCTCGAGGTAATGTTAAAGGCCATACGACAACCAACATACATATTGACTTATTATCTACCAGCCAAAGTTCTCGGCGAGGCCAGAGCGGGCTGCCCACCTTCGCGCCGTCGGGAAAGCAACCGAACAGCCTGGGTGGCTTAAAAAATTATGGCCCGGGCTTAACGTAGTCATTGGTATCGCGAGCGGTGCATTTTCCCTTGTCATTCCAAAGGTATGAGAGTTTGCACCGTACTTCATCCAACTCTCAGCCTTCGTTATAGATACGGTATTACCTCGGCCCCCACGTTCGTATGTCGAGTCTGGGGTTCACCGCAAGCGAAGCCTATGTCGGGACCGCATACAGTCCCACCGATCTCAATCTCTTCAAAGCGACCAACGATGACATAATCGAGTACCTTGAACTGTCAGGTCCAGAAACCGCATCCAATCTGGCCCTCTCCGTAAGGACATTCCCTGCTGAACGCATATCATCATGCTTACTCTGGCGTACCAGCACGAGGTCAAAGTTGGCCATCGATATGAAGTCGTAGTCACTGCCCGCGATGGCTTGTGGCGATATCGCCTTGGCGATGTCATCGAAATCGTTGGCTTTGATCCGGTGGACGGTAGCCCCATTCTACGCTACGTTAGGCGACGCGGGTACGCATTTTAATCCAAAGCTCGATCGCGACTGTTGACTGGGACGATTGTTGCTTGCGATTAGCACCTTCGTTCGCGTCCAAGGCGCGTTGGTCAGTGAAGAGGAGCTCACAGCAGCCATGTTATCGGCACAGGACGTGCTTGGACGCATTACTGAAATGACCGTCATCGTAGACGACCGGAAAATGCCATGCTCGCTCGCATTTCTCGTCGAGATCGATGGCGAGCTCTGTAAGATGATTCCGTTTTCTTTTTTTTTTTTCTAAAATGACTGACATTCATTATTCTCTTCTTGGACAGCCACCTCGGCTCATCAAGCACCTGCTCGCGTCGAAGCAGCCCTCTGTGCCTCAAATGACCCCGTCAAAACAGTGCTCGACAGCAAAAGGCTCGGGTCGCCGGCTGTCTACGTCTTGAAACCAGGCACGTTCAGGGAGTACAGGGCGTTGAGAATCAAGGCTGCCGTCACTGGTACCGGTCAGATCAAGGTGCCTGTCGTCCTCTGGGATCGTGATATACAAACGTGGATGCTGCAGCGCGTCGACAGAGTGATTATGAGTCACGACTAGTAGCTGTATGTACTCTGGCCGTTACCCATGATGCGCTTCCCCTTTCATGCTAAAATTAATTGACCATAACCCCGCCAAGCATGCTGAGCGCTGATGAGTCCATCAATCTCCGAACGTCTCTATTTTTGGAACCGCTAAATCGTTCTGGAACCTGCGCTGTGTCTGACAATGTCATGTGTCTGCGCACTTGATGCTCGCTTGGGAAGAAGAAAATGGAGGCAACATGCTGACCCATGATGGAGGTAACCAGCGATACGGCCATCATGTCGTCGTGCCCACGAAACGCATACCACGTCCACTGAACCTAGTCCCGCAAATAGTGTTTCCCGCGTCTTCTGGCCAGTCGAAAAGGCTAACATAGTGGTTCCCGTCGGCTCGACTCGGAACGCAACGCGCACCTCCCCCACCAAGGCTGAGACTGGCCCGGCCCGTTCCGGCTGGATCTTATCGCAAATAGTACGATAAGGTCCTCTTGACATCGTTTCTTCGTCGGCGCACCGTCCAACCTTGAGAGACAGCACCGCCGTGTCGTCGTCGGGTCTTGAGACTCTGGCGGTCTTGCGAATGGGTTTAAGCTCGATCAGCCTCGAGGACCGCATCGACTACCTCGCGATCCTAAACGCATCGCATCGTCTGGCACTTCGGGCAACACATTACCTGCAAAATACCAGAACGTCCGTGCCGCTCATGTCGTTAATCACGCATACGTTCCTTACATTAGTCGTCATGCACGACATGATTTCGAGCGTCCGTCTGCTCGCTCGAGGGCGCTGCGTCAAAAGACCACTTCTGTCAAGGAATTCCCGTATGCGCAATGTCCACGTCGACACGACGGGGTGAGCGATGCCTGGTGGTTGGTGTCCATGTCTGGCTATAGGACATGACATGGGACGCGTTGTTCGACAAGTATGAAAGGCAGCTCGAGGACGTTGCCTCGCCGTGTAGATGCGAACCTCGTGCGGGGTGGGACCTGTCATGCTGGGACGGATAATTGAATCTTGGAGGGAGTAACGGAACTACGGACCATGATCACGATGAATTTTTGTGAGCAGTATCTTATTTGTCTCGCGTGACTCGCCGGCGCATTGCTCTTGCGTCTCCTTCCATCTGGAATGACGCATGCCTGTTACTTGAAATTCGCAGGGACTGGCAGGACTGGCACGCAACACAATTAGTGATGGACAGCGTACTAGCAGATCGTCAAATGCCTGAGCAGGACACATAAAAAGGGAGGATGGATCTGCAACCGCACTGGTGCATGGGCAGTATGGCGAACTTCGTTCAGTGCCATAGAAACTGTACGAGCTGACAAAACGAGCGATATTTAGTTTCTTGGGCGCTTCTACAGGTCACCATTAGTTTTACGCGTTGGACCCGGGTCGGGAGCAGAAATGGTTGCTAACGGGTGCGACCCGAATGCTTCCCATCACATAAGGAATCCATTCAGGTTGGTTTTCGTCACCCATCCGTTACGCCACTAGCTTCACAATGTTCAGCTTGTGTTGCAGGGCAGGCTGTAAATAGAGGAGTTGGTTTAAATGGTACTGAAAATGCTAGCGAGGATCGACAGAGTGTGACGATGGCAAGAAACCACCGTGCATGCCACCACTCGTAGCACGGAATCTCAACGACATCATGCGCGAGCATTGAATATTACAGCTGTGTGAGTGCCACCACCTCAGCTTCAAGTTGTGAGTCTTTCCATGGGGTCGCCGCTCGTCGAGCCGTATTGCAGAGTTCGCCTGCCGCCGTGTCTCTAAGTTACATGCTGCACACCTTCAACATTATCGGGTCGCTGCAAAGGCCGCACAATCCACTTCCACATGCTCGGTGTAGCACATTCTTCCCTTTGAATTGTCGAACGAGTGGATCTGGCATCGGCCCGAGAAGAGCTCAACACCAGGCAAAAGAGGAGACGGATCACCGACGACCTCCACACACCGCTCGCACGTCGTCTCGATACTAAACTTGCGCATACGAATCGCCTGGGGAACAGTGCCTATGCACAGAGCTCTCGGATGGGACCGTTGGCAGACGGTTGAATGAACTCGTTGCACGTACCGTGGTTGGCTTCGAGGATCGTAAACACGACGTATGTGTTGATCGAAATAGGCAGAGCGTTCTCGGTGGTGTGTGATAGCAAGGTGAGGTCCGCGCATATGAACTGCAGATCGTCGAAACAGGATAATGGGGTATGCAGGAGCCTGATAAGAGTTGACCCGGTGACGGGGTCGATGGCAGAATCTCGGAGCAGGGACCAAGGTGTGGGTCTATTATTGTCTCGTGTGAGAGGCAAAGCTCACGTGTCTTGCTGTCATCTGGAATGACGTATGGCTGCAAGCGTTGCTAGCTTGCCGAGATAAGATGATGTAGGACGTTGTACACATGATCTCCGCGTAACGGTAACGGAAGAACCGACGAAGCGATGTTTCTTACCCTGTTTTGAGGACCGTGCCATTAATGTAAATTCCAGCATACCAGTCCGGATACGAGCTCTGGAAACTTGTAAAAGGTCCGACTTCGAGTGTCAAAAATTAGTGTGTGTGCAAGTATTTTCCGCATGTCGACGGAAATGAACACGAACGGTGTGTTGCCGCCTTTGACTTCAAGATATGCAACGACCTCCAGACGTTTTTAGGGACGTCGGAGATAATGGGGCCAGATAAGTGTCCCGAATCATCATCAGCTCGAATCTCAAACAGCTTCCTACGGTTGAAACTCGTGAGTTATAGGAAGTACCTCGAAAAGGAGGGTACTGTACGTGCACCTTAACTCCCGAACAGTCATCCTCAGCGCAGAGCCCCACATAGAGTAGTTGTCTTCTGGTCGGCGTCTATGATACAACATGTTGCAGACAACGTCAGTTGGTCACGTTCAAAACCTGTATCAACGTCGTGTGAAACGTCCTGTCCAATTCCCTTGCAAACGATCGACGATCTCCCACATACCCACTTGCTGTCCGAATCTTCGTAGGGACCTAGTGTCAGTGAATACTCAGAGGTAACATTTATGGGTTGTGACGTCCAAGACTGTTCTATTCGCGCTGAGCGGGCAAGGGTACGTTGGAGGAACTTGCTTGACTGCCAAGAAAATGGACCAGGGGGTCGGGGCAAGTTGGCGTCGGCGCAGAGATTGCTCCAAAATGTTTGATCGTTGAAGGACGGAACTGGTTATAAACCTAGGGACATATGAAACTATAGTAGTGAGGAAAGGTAGAAATCATGATGAGTGAATGGATTGTACTCTTTGCTAGGGGATGAGTTCATGAGGATCGAGCAAAAGTAGGATCTGGTATACGATTTCCACTAGAATTGGAGCACAAGAGACGACTTCATTGGAGAGCAATTCATAGATCAAGGTCACTGAGCCCGACGCTGGATGGAGGAACGTCGCGCCACGAGTGAGAACAAAGCGCTGCCACCAGACAAACACAAACATCGGATTTTAAGCTAGTACAAGCATCGTACAGCGAGTAGAACGAACTAGGATATACTAACTATGCACCGAGATGGATATATAGGATGCGCTGGTCAAGTGGTATATTCACAGCCTTCATCGTCTTGTTGGGCGCAAACGCTGCCCGCGTATGATCAAGACAACCAGACTCACCCGTCATATATTTATAGAACGTCGACGTGATCTTGCTCGTCTCACCATCGTCCACCGCCCACATCGTGCCAATCACAGACCGCACAGACCGAAATCCAACAAACTGCATCGCCGATGGACTCTTCTCATCTCCGACAGTCGTATGACACGCCGAGAGGTACGCAAACTCGGCATACTTCAGATCGCACCCAATGACCCGTTCAATTGTAAAGCGTCCATCGTGCAGAGCAAACGCCGACTCGAACGGCTGTGTCCAATTTGGGAGCCCATGACATGCAAGGTGGACCCATTCGCTCTTCCCAAGCTCTTATACGGCCCTAGATGTGCAGGATTCCTCTCGCTCTACGCGCGTAAACGTGGCGGCATCACCGATGTGCTGAGCAATGTCATCCAGCTCCACTCTGACGGAGAGGAGTTCATGCCCGCCAACGGCCTTGGCTTGACCAATGGCAATAAAACGTCTCCCTTGAGTTGTGGAACTCGATGGACTTGGGTGTCTAGCACGAATGAGGGCGGTGAGGGTTGGGGTGTAGTACGAAGTGTAAAGATTAGGAAGATTCTGTTGATCCTTCCTATACGGACCAGCAGCGTGTAAAGGCAGCGCAGAGAACTCGCCTGTGGGACACCACCAGACGCGTGATTGCGGAGGATGAATCGTCTGAAGGAAAGTTACAATGGGGGAAACGATCTGGTCCCAGAGTCTGCGCAGGAAGGCGGCGAGCTCTCTTGTCGCGTCGACCTTCGTGGCGCGCGTAGTCAAGGTATGGAGCTCCGTTGACAGCTCTTGAACACTTTCAAGTGTGACCTACAGTGGAATATGAACGGGATCACAGTCAAGCAATATGACGAGTGCGTCGCAGCCATACTTGCTCGCATTGACGATGATGACAGGTCCCCCACTGGTGGCGCATTGAAGATCCGAGAGGAGCGAAGGAAGAAGGAAACGGGAAAAGCCAGGTAATTCTCGAATATTGGTCTGTATCTCGAGGTTGAGGTGGCATAGCTGCTCGTGCTGATCTGCACCGGGTGAACGGAAGGCATTGTGAATAAGCGAGGCTAGACGCGTGAACTCATCTGCCGACCCCTTTCCTGTCGTACCGGATGCAATAACATTATCCAGGGGGGAACGAAGGCGAGTGAGTTGGATCCAGAAGACGCCACGTCCCTGCTCTAGAAGTTCGACTGCTTTGGTAGGGTAGCAATTACGAAGACATGCCGAGAATGCGTCACTGCAGGCGACCTTGTCAGGTTTTGGAGGACACCAAGATGTTGAGGCAATGACGGCAAAGTGACGAGATAATCCATCAGTAAGCGGAGGGATGTTTCATACGCCAGAAGGATCGTCGGATGCTGAAAATCTTCTGCTACATTGATCCATGCCCTAGTAGCCAGTAGATCACTCGAAGACACAACTTGGGTGGCATGTGCGAGTTGAGCATAGAGGCTGAAGAACTCTTCCTTATCCCTTAACTGATTCGACCAGCTGAACCGAGTACGGAGGTAGCCTGCAAGGTTGTCCAACAATATCGACCGATGAGGGTGTTCTTTCTGGCGAAGGTCAAGGGCTTCTCGGTCGGGGACAATGGCCTCGTCGAGGTCCTCCATGACCCCAAGCTGGTCGTACCGGGTGGAGAGGAGAACTGCAAG
>JBBPJN010000666.1:0-11222 GCA_038088755.1 Boletus aff. separans
GAATAGAAAAAAATTGCTTGCTCGAGGTCACTGGGTTCCCCAAGGCATTTGAAACGGGCGACGAAGGAAGTGCCAAGATTGTTGAGGCAGGCGGGCTTGCGAGGGTGACCATCAGAAGTAAGGTCAACAGCATCCCAGTACCTTGAAATCGCATTCTCGAGGTCGCTTAACTCTCCAAGCCAATCAAAACAAGTGAGGAAAGAGTTGGCGAGATTGTTGAGAAGGTCGGGCTGGACTGGGTGACCACGAGGGGAAAGGCCAACAGCATCCGTGTGCAATGAAATCGCATTCCTGAGATCGGCCAGCTCCCCGAGGTGCTTGAAACGAGTTCTGAAGGCATTGCCGAGGTTGTTAATATAGGCAGGCTTGTCAGGGTGACCTCTGGGAGTGAGATCAACAGCGTCCCTGTTTCTTGAAACTGAATCTTCGATGTCACTCAGGTTCCCAAGACATTGGAAACGGACTTTAAGGGAGCTGCCAAGATTGCCAAGACGACAGGGCTTCTCAGGGTGATCATGGGGAGTGAGGTTAACAGAATCCCGGAGTGCTGAGATTGCATCCTCAAGATCAGCCAACTCTCCAAGGCGCTCGAAACGAGCACTTAACGAGTTGCCAAGGCTGTTCAGACGTGAAGGCTTGTCAGGGTGGCCACGAGGAGTGAGGGATACAGCATCCCTCTGACTCGAAATTGCATCCTCGAGATCTGTTAGCTCCCCATGGCACTGGAAACGAGTAAACAGAGAGATTCCGAGATTGTTGAGACACGAGAGTTTGTTAGGGTGACTACGAGTGAGTTCAACAGCATCCCTATCCCTGGAAACTGCTTCTTCGAGGTCGTTCAGCTGCCCAAGGCACTTGAAACGAGCTTTGAGGGACGTGCTGAGACCAGTCAAAAATATGGGTTTGTAAGGATGATCTTGAGGGGTGAGAATAACAGCATCTCTGAGTACCAAAGATGCATCCTCAAGATCCTTCAGCTCTCCGAGGAGTTCAAAACGAGCTATTAAGGAATTTCCGAGGCTGTGTAAATGCGCAGGCTTGGCAGGGTGACCATGAGGAGTGAAGGCAACAGCATCCTTGTGATTCAAAATTGCGTGCTCGAGGTCACTGAGCTCCCCGAGGCGCATGAAACGGATGAAAAGAGCGTTACCGAGGTTGCGAAGTCGGGGGGGTAGGTCAGGGTGGCCGCGAAGAGTGAGGTCAACAGCATTCCTGTGCCTCGAAATTGCATCCTCAAGGTCACTTAGCTCCCCGAGGTGTTCGAAACGAGTGACCAACGAGTTGCCAAGGTTTCCAAGATAGGCAATCTTATCAGGATGTCGATGAGGGGTAAGTTCGACAGCCTCCCTCTGCCTCGATATTCCTTCCTCAAGGTCACTCAACCTCCCAAGATGAGCGAATCGATATCGCAGCGCCACACCGAGCCCTGCTTGTGCCTTGCGGTACCCGGCATTCCAAGCAGGAGTAGACCTGACAAGTCCCTTCAGAATTGCGATCGACTGTTGCAAGCTGGCCAGATCTCCAAATCGTTTGAACCGCTGCAAAAGCTGGTCGCTTAGTAACCATGGGTCCTCCGTTAAGCGATCCGCTTGAACAGGGTCGTCCACCTGCATGCCATGCAGTTGGAGCATAAAAGCTGCCGCACGGTTTTCATGACTCTCTGTAGAACCGAGCTCCATCGCCTCCTGCAGCATTGCCTCAGCCTGTCTTCCCTCGATTACGTCCCTCTGCTTTCCGAACCGTGCGAAATGCACTGCAGCCAGTTGGATCAACGTGGATGGCCGGTCAACGTGGCCTGCAGGACGAGCAGCAAGGGCATCGCGATACAAGCGAAGGGGGACCTCGAGAAGAATATCCGCGTCCTCGACCTGACAAAAAATGAAATTCACCATTGCTAGGTTTGCCTGAGCAGCTGCACGACAAGGATGGTCCAGAGGACAAATATCGAGCGCCCGTTCAAACTCGCTGATAGAACACTCCAAGTCTCGTTTCACCCCATTCATTCGGTAACGCAACAGCGCGCTGTGGCCACGGTTTGTTGCCTCTTCTAGCTCTCCTCGGGATTCTGTGGTTGACTGCGCATGCATTGATTAGCGCGGACCGCATTGACAAAAATCCGTACTTACGCAATGAGGGCCAACGACCCTCCGTGCCGATGAATCATCGTTCTCACACTGCCGCCGTTTGACAGTGACCAAAACGGATGAACACGGGGATACAACGTCCCCACCCTTTGGGAGGAAGCTAAACGCTGCAATTGTGTGAGTACTCAGGCCCTGATGCAAAAAACAGTGCGACTCACGGATGGCATTTGCACTGCGGTCCAGTAGTTGTTCCACGGTCGCTGTTAACTCCCGCAGCTGCTCGCCAACACCCAACATGGGCTGAAATTCGAAGGAAGCATAGACCGCAAGACAGACGGTGATGGATGGATCTGACGGTCTGCAAACTCTGTCAGTACTAATCACGACTGGAGAATGAAAAACTCACAGGGGGATTGGCCCGTTCCATTCGACGACTTCGTCATTCACTAATGTGCGCTTATTCTCGGTTCTCCATTCGAGGCCACTATGATGCACCACGGTGTAAAAGCCAGCGGGGACTCGTCCAAGGCCAACAGCGACACCTGTAGCTCGAATACCTACTTTGTCATTAGCAGGCTGTGCGAGCTACAGAGAACGAGTTTAGTACACGTAACAACGACTTCTTCCTTCGCGGCAGAGCATGAGGAAGAGGGCATATGCTGTGTCTGGTCTCCGGGACCGGGGGTTTCCTCATTCTCCCGCTGCTGGCTCGCACGTTGGGGGTAGGGGTGAGAGACACTAGACGTTGACATACTATCCTGCAGGATATGTTAGTTGGCAAAACATCAGCTAGGCCATCAATGAAACCCACGATACTGAACGGCGACGTCACTGACTCGAGTAGTGGTCGTTCTTCTGTACGTTCTCCTCCGGTGCCCCGTCTGTTGGTCATCGCTACATGGGCCTGGAAAACCGAGCAGCTTTAGTATGCAGTGAGGGACTTGGCTTGAGCACTTTAACAGCGATGCTGGCCACGTCACGGTGGTCTAACTCCTAAGGGCAGTGATAGGACAGCCCTTAATGCTTGCCTCTTCGGGATGTTGGAAGGCACACATCTGTCCAAGGCAATGCAACGGGTAACGGACCAACGACTGTATGACCTTGAACATGGTCAGCTCCGAGTCTCCAACGACCCAGAGTTAGCGCAACAGTCATCACTCACCTGCAAGCATCCGAGTATGGTGGAGCCAATCCGTTCCTGAGTTGCCAATCGACAAATCAAGTTGGATGGTGGACCGAACTGAGGATAGTGTCTGATTGATTGTTGTAGTACCACAGGATGGCTCGCCGAGACTGATGCAGACAAGAGGGTTTGGAAGGGTCGGGTTCAAATGAGCCTTGGGGCCACGCCACCATCCATCATGATCTCGTACTAGAAGCTGACCCATCAAGGCAGCAGAACTCCAGCCGAGTCGTCGTCGTGAAGCTGGAAGTGAGTCTGGGACAATTCTGTCTACCAGTAGCGACATATATCTATATCCCAACAGAAACTTGAGCGCTTGCTTGATCTATGGAGAGTAACTATTCAACGTCCGCACAGTCCCGGCCGGGCGTGGCCGAAAACCAACGCCGTCGTCTTTCCTTCTTGTTCACGTTCGTTGAGCGTCCTCTGCCATCGCACAAGCCAACATCAACTTTCAATCCGAGGTTACATCGTATCCTGAAAGGATGGTAAAGCCCCGGGTATTATTTAAATGTCCCTGGCTACTGCAGTCCAGCACCTGATATGTCATGGGTGTTGCTTTGCACCTGCTATTTCCTCGCTTCTTTGCACCACGGACAGTGTCCTGGTACTCAAACATCGCACCATGGAGTAGCTCATGTTACAATGCTGGTAGTGCACGTGTTGATTGATTCCTCGCCAAGAGGCATCTCAAGACGTGCTCCATTGCGCATTACATCATGAGTTATTTGGTTGGTGCTTACCAGCTAGGTACTATGGTTCCAGATTCCGTGCTGTGGGTGCAGCTTGTGTCGCAGGATGTTGTTTCGTGGCAGCGATCGATGGAAACTTAGTACGGAGGGGGCGTCAGCAAGCTTTCTGTAGGCTATGGCGTATGTAAAGCTTGCTTAGCCTAAACGAGCGCAGCGCTGATCTCCGTGATACGTTAAAGAATCAGCTTCCCACCGCATGCCCAACCGTTTCCTGTGCACCTCTACCACCTCCCACATGAATCAGGCTCGTGTCAACCAGCTACATAGACGCTTTCATGATGTCCTGCACGGCAGAGTCACTCTGGACCCTCGCAACTTTCGCCTCTTCCTTGAGGCCGTTTGCGCCCAGGAAGACACTGCAAAGTGTGTAGACCAGCTTATATCGAGTCAACATGGACTACCTTCCATAAAAAACGCTATGCGCTTCGACCTTTCTCCCCAGTTCTTTAACAGCCTTGCCGCAAGTACTCTCGAGTATTTACTCGGCGCCGCAGACCTCGGTGGAGGCCTGCTAGATCACATCCTTATCGCTATCGTCGAACCTCCTATTTTCTGGTCGACATTTGCGCAGGGATTCGAAACGGGAGCACTGAAGGAGCAAGCTCAGCTCATCTTCGCAAAACTCTTGGATCGCCTGATCGTCCTCAAGGACAAAGACGCCTCTCCTTATAGGGATCTCGCCTCAAAACCAACCGTTATCAACAAGCTACTTGAATCCTCTCAGCCCGAAGTACGGGAGACTGCTCACCACATCAAGCATGTCCTAGCTACCTTTGCTTCTGGCGGTGCTCCGAATGGTTCGTGTGGCCCCGGGGGCCGACATGACAATGATTTACCGTGTTTCCGCGACATTGTCATCCTCCCGACAGCCGACGAGATCCTCAGTTCTCAGCGTCCTTTCATCAGACCCGCTTCTGTTTTAGACGATCCGGATGCATCTGATACTCGCGTCGCGGATTATCTAGACAATACTTTTCGCATGCTCCGGGAGGACATGATTTATGACATGCGAGAAGAGCTCCAAATCGCGTTGAAGAAAAAGCCTGGAAGGCATCGTGGTCTCCACATTCAGGGGCTTTCCATGGTCGATGTGTACACTGGCTCACAGGATAGAGGCTCCCGTTGGGGACTCGTCCTTCGATGCCATTATGACTTCCCGCAGCTCCAAGCGATAAAGGAGTTCGATGATAGGAAAAAGTTTCTTTCGGGTGATCCCGTGGGGCTGAAGATTCTCAGAAACCAATCACTCGCTTGTCTGATCGCCGATGCAAACATCATTTGCTTCGCCAGCGTTCTTCGAGTGGATGATCTACTGGCCCAGAAACCCCCTTCCATCGTCCTTCAGCTAGATGGTGAAGTTAGCACGTCCAAAGCCCTCCTTCGTTTAAGCACTGCCACACACATTCAGCTGCTTCAGATCGATACTGCGCTATTTGCGTACGAACCAGTTCTTAAGGCGCTCAAGAACATGCAGCTGGTTCCTCTGTCGGATGAGCTGTTGTTCTGGGAGGAGGGGAAGATGCTTCCATCGCTTTCCACACAGGCTGACCGGGTCGTACAAGCGCTCTCATGCGATCCATCCATGGACCTGAAGTCAATCCTTACGATGTCTAAATCAGTCCAACTCGATAAATCCCAAGCAGCGTCTTTGCTTGCTGGACTACGCCAGCGCGTAGCATTGATCCAAGGGCCCCCAGGTGCCTACTTTTCAATCATTCAACCATTCGCACCCTCACCTACATCGTATGTCAGGTACCGGAAAGTCTTTTATCGGTGCTCTTCTCGCTAAGGCGATACATGATCACACATCTCAATCAATCCTCGTCGTGTGTTACACCAACCATGCCCTTGATCAGTTCCTGGAAGATCTAATTGGCATTGGCATTTCCTCCGAGTCGATCGTTCGTATTGGTGGACGCGCAAGCCCAAGTGTACAGCACCTCTCGTTACTGTCCCAGGGACGCACCAAAGCACCACGCTCCAAAGCGGAGTGGACCCTCATCGAGCAAGCAAAGTCCAGGTCTAGCTTCCTGGTGGAACGTTTACAGAGTTCTTTCCAAGCGCTCGTGCAGGCGGACAAGACGATCTCGCTCAACGATGTACTCACCTACATCGAATTTGAAGAGCCCGATTTTTGGGACGCATTCCAGGTTCCGTTAACAGCTGATGGATCGCAAATCGTGGGGAAGAAGGGAAAGCCTATACAGCAGGACTATCTCATATGGCAATGGTCGAATGGATGGGATGCCGGCGTGTTCAAGAATCACGCCAATGTGCGTCAAGCGACCTCGGTATGGAGCATGGATCCCCCCTCTCGTTATGCGTTGCTTGCCAAGTGGAAAGAAGGGATCGTGAAGGATCTCGTTGTGGATATGTGCAACGTTGGCAGGGACTATAATAGCGCTCAAGATGAATTGGCTCGCAGGTTCGGTGAATCCACAGTGGCCACCTTGAAGCAAAAGAGGATCATTGGGTGTACGACTACTGGAGCTGCCAAGTACTCTGAAGACCTCGCTGCGATCAGCCCGGATGTGTTGTTGGTCGAAGAAGCCGGTGAAATCCTGGAGAGTCATATTCTGACGGCGTTGGGCGCAAAGACGAAACAGATGATTCTCATTGGCGACCACAAGTATGTACCGGTGATGCGCCGCGGATCGTACTACGAGTGCTCATCCCGATCGCAGGCAACTTCGTCCGAAAGTCAACAGCTATGAATTGACGGTTGAGAAAGGGGAAGGCTTCGATCTCAATAGATCGCTCTTCGAACGCCTCGTGTTGAAAGAGTTCCCTCACCAAACCCTGACGACGCAACACCGTATGCGCCCTGAGATCTCTGCGTTCATCCGTGAGCTGACTTATCCTGAGCTCATCGACCACCCGAGTACGCAAAACAGGCCCGATATTTGTGGTGTTCAGTCTAACATTATCTTCGTCAACCATGCTCACCCCGAGGATGAAGAGATGCGGATCGCGGATCGCAGGGACGCAGGGTCGACGTCATCGAAGCAGAACACATACGAAGCCGAAATGGTCCTCAAGATCGTGCGTTATCTGAAACAACAAGGATACAAAAACACGGACATGGTTGTTCTCACGCCGTATTTAGGCCAGCTGTTCAAGCTTCGTGCTGCGTTGCAGAATGAACACGACCCGGTTTTGAACGACTTGGATGCCAACGACTTGCAAAAGGCTGGTTTGCTGGGTCAAACGGGCTCGGCGGCTAGCAAAGCCCATCACCCTGGGATACGATTAGCGACGATCGGTAAGGCTTCCACAAAATGTAACGTTCACTGGTAACCAGCTCGACAGACAACTACCAGGGAGAAGAAAGTAACATCGTCATCGCCAGCTTGACTCGGTCGAATCCCGACAATAGCATTGGATTCATGAATTCCCCTGAACGTCTCAACGTCCTTCTCTCTCGTGCACGGAATGGTTTAGTTCTCATCGGCAACTCGCACACTTTCCTCAAATCTAAGAAAGGCGGTGGGCTCTGGGAGAAGCTCTTCTCCATGTTGAACAAAGGACAGAATGTCTACGACGGCTTCCCGATCAGGTGTGAGAGGCATCCCTCGAGGACAGCAACCCTCGCACAGCCCGAAGACTTTATCTCTCGATCTCCCGATGGTGGATGCACTGAACCGTGGTAAGCGTCATCGAGTTCATCTGGGATGTTGCGTTTTTCTCACTGCCCCGCTAGTGGCGCCGTTTTGAAATGCCAGCTCCACGTGTGTCAAAAGAAATGTCATCCCTTGCGATCCGCGCCTGGACAACCTGATGTCCACTCTTCTATGCTGTGCATGCACCTCATTAAAGAAAAGTGTTCCGTTGACCTGCATACGATGTCTTGGAGGTGTCATCAAGGGCGTCCCGCGTCCTGTTCCGCATGCGATCGTCTGGCTAAGCGCCTCGAGAAGCAAGCCGAGTTGGATATGAAGGCTAAAGAGGAACGCGACAGAGCGCAACGCGATCACGACATGAAGATGGTTGAACTACAAGCGAAGCTTCAGTACCAACAGGAGGCGCTAAAAGACATACAGGCACAAAAGGACAGGGAGGACGAGATAAAGCAAAAGGAGAAGGAGATCGAGGACGCGAAGAAAAATATCCGTAATGCCGAGAACGCGGCGAAAAAGGCGGCCGAAAAGGCAAATGCGTCATCTCAGAATCCATCGCAAGGCGCTGCCAATGGTCCCGCGTCACCCACTTCCAATGCACCTGTACCACCTCGTCCCATGTTCCCATCTCCTGCGAGAGATAAGTGGGAGAATCAGAAGCGTGTAGATGGGGTGCAAAACGAGGCGATCGACAAGATCATGGATATGACTGGGCTCGAACAGGTCAAGGACAAGATCTTGCGAATCAAAGGTAGCCTGGACACGATGCGTCGTCAAGGCGTATCTATCGATAAGGAGCGTAATAACCTTGTCTTGCTTGGGAATCCGGGGACAGGTGTGACGCATCGTGATGTATGAAGGGTTGGATCACTGACTCCATTATCTAGGAAAAACGACGGTTGCGAGACTTTATGCAGAGTTCCTCGAGTCCGTCAAGGCTCTCCCAGGGAATGCATTCCTGGAGACGACGGGCTCTAAACTCTCCACTGAAGGGGTTCCAGGTGCACAAAAGTTGATCGATGAAGCGTTAAAGGTTGGCGGCGGTGCCATCTTCGTCGACGAGGCCTATCAGCTCGTCAGTGAGCATGACCAGTCTGGAAGACAAGTCTTGGATTTCCTTCTGGCGGAGATGGAAAACAGAGTTGGCACGCTCGTGTTTATCCTCGCTGGTTACAGCAAAGAGATGGAGAAGTTTTTTGAACACAATCCGGGGCTGCCAAGTCGAGTACCCCATCAGCTCACGTTTGCGGACTACACCGACAAAGAACTGTTGTCGATGTTGGAAGACCTCGTTTACAAGCGCTACAACGGTCGGATGAAAGTCGAGGATGGCGTCAATGGACTGTACGCTCGCATTGCCATCAAGCGGTTGGGTCGCGGAAGGGGCAGACCTGGTTTTGGGAACGCCCGTGCGTTACAGAACATGTTTGCCAAAATCCGCGAACGTCAGGCTGAGCGAGTCGAGAAAGAGCGCCAGTCAGGCAAACAGGTGGACGACTTCCTCCTCACAAAGGAAGACCTGATCGGACCTGATCCGTCCCAAGTCCTGCCCAGCAGCGCACCTTGGACAAAGCTTCAAGGCCTCATCGGATTGGAATCCGTCAAGGAATCCGTACGCAACTTCTTCGCGCTTTTGGAGACAAACTATGAGCGAGAACTGGTGGAAAAGGAGCCGATGATGTTCTCTCTCAACAGGGTCTTCCTGGGTTCGCCGGGGACGGGGAAGACGACTGTTGCCAAGCTGTATGGCCAGATTCTCGCAGACCTTGGCATGTTGAGCAATGGTGAAGGTGAGGCAACGAGATTATTTTTACAGTCCTAAACTTACGTCTGGTCAGTGGTGGTCAAAAATCCGGCTGACTTTGTCGGGGCCCACTTGGGACAATCAGAAAAGAACACCAAGTCGATTCTCGAAAGTACACAAGGAAAGGTGCTTGTTATTGACGAGGTCCGTTTGCGTTGTCAGTGTCACCAACGGAGTCTCTAATGAGTGTCTAGGCGTACATGTTGTATAGCAAGAACGCAACAGATCCTTACAAAACCTCGGTCATCGACACGATGGTCGCCGAGATCCAAAGCGTTCCCGGCGAAGATCGGTGTGTCCTTCTCCTTGGATACAAGGATCAGATGGAGGAGATGTTCCAGGTAACGTTGCCGTGTGGGTTGTTTGTACCACCAGCCTTGACACCTCCGCCCATAGAACGTCAATCCTGGACTTGCTCGACGATTTGCGATCGAAAACGCGTTCAACTTTGAGGACTTTACGGAGCCACAGCTCATGCAAATCCTGGAATACAAGCTCGGAGACCAGGATTTGTCTGCCACGGCCCAGGCAAAGGAAGTGGCGCGGGAGCTGCTCAGTCGAATGAAGAATCGCCCTAATTTTGGCAACGCGGGAGAGGTCGAGAATCTATTGGGCCAGGCGAAAGCACGATATCAGAAACGCATGGCGTCCGTTCCTGCTTCCCAAAGAATGGATGTCGTGTTCGAGCCTCAGGATATCGATCCCGATTTCAACAGGAGTCAGAACGCGTCTGCTAACCTCTCCAAAATGTTCGCGGACATCGTGGGCTGCGATGAAGTCGTAGAGAAACTCGACAGGTATCAAAAGATCGCCAAGGCGATGAAAGAAAAGGGTCTTGATATGCGTACCCAAATTCCCAGTAGCTTTGTCTTCAAGGGACCACCAGGTGCGCAGTAACCAGTCGAGGACCTGTCGACAACTCACGCAGAACAGGGACGGGAAAGACAACGACGGCTCGGAAGCTGGGTCAAGTCTACTACGACATGGGTTTCCTGGCTTCCAAAGAAGTGGTTGAGTGCTCTGCAACAAACATGGTCGGACAATACGTCGGGCATACGGGACCGAAAACGAAGGGAATATTCGAGAAAGCCCTTGGCAAGGTCCTCTTCATTGACGAAGCTTACCGACTGAGTGAAGGTCATTTCGCGAAAGAAGCAATGGACGAGATTGTGGGATTGATGACTAACGAGCGCTTCATGAACAAGCTCGTCATCATTCTTGCTGGCTATGACGAAGAGATGAACCAGCTGTTGGCGGTCAACCCCGGCCTCTCCAGTCGTTTCTCCGAGGAGATTGTCTTCCAGAATATGTCCCCGGAGCAATGTCTGGAGCTCCTCGACAAGGACATACAGAAGAGCCAGGTCGTTGTTCCTGAACTCAGCGACAAGACCTCATCGACCTACATCGACATGCAACGTGTCATCGCTCGTATGGCCACACTTCCTTCCTGGGGTAATGCACGTGATATCAAGACACTCGGGAAGAGGTTGACTCAAAAGGCCTTTGCCAATCTAGCTAGTGGTGGGACCGCGGCATCGCTGTCGCTCTCGGCAGAAGAGGCTCTGAGCATCATGACATCTATGTTACAGGAACAGGAGGCCCGACAAAAGACAGCACGCACTGCACCATCTTCCAGCTCCATGCCGATGGCAAGCATGGACGGCCCAGCGCCACCGCCTCCTTCGACGTCCACATCGACAAGTCAGGCATCCCAGCGTGCTCCGCCACCTCCGCCCAGTTCGAAGAAAACCTCCCGGGAAAAATCATCGACGAAACGACGCT
>JBBPJN010000667.1:0-11214 GCA_038088755.1 Boletus aff. separans
GCGCTTTATTTGTCTGCTATTCTTTAAACACCCTGTACGGTTTCTATCGCAGCGATGGCTCGAAGGGTGGGCTGCACGTATCATTTTTGCAGAGCAGACGGTGACCGACTGGCGCTGAGGCATGTGGCATGGTCGTGGTACCGACGAAATGGTCAGGAGTTGGTAATTGCGGCGTTCATTTCTGTGATATGATATGCCGGTGACAGCTGGTGACATGATCCTCCCTGTTCCTCCACACGAGTCGGAACGGACATTCGTGGTGCCGACGAGGCACTTATGGAAGCCTGAGGTGGCGTAGTATAGGCCCGAAGAGAGAAGGCCGCCAAGAGCTTGGACCACTATGTGGTGCCCTCGAAAGCTGAAACTAAGTACACAATCTCATAGTAGTTCAGGATTCTTCTTTCAAACTCACTTTCGACCACCAAGTCCCTACTCTGGACCTGATGAAACATTGATGAAACTGCTGTGAATGGAACGCAACGTTATTTTGCACCAAATTATCTGCAAAGGGCAGCATGACACAGCCGCATCGGGGGTCTTCTATCTACGCCTCCTCTGTGAAATGGGTGGTAGTTCTGACTGGTCCTGACCATTGTCTACGGTCAGCTACCAGCTAACCGTGGCTGGGTGCAACACGTCAAATAGGTCCCATTCCCTCATGGTTATGCAGGTTGGGACAAGATGGCTGCCCTTCCTCCGATGGGCAAAATATCCATCATCGGGATATGGATGGAGACTATGTTGTACGGTGTGTCTCGCGTGATCCTTTGCTGCATATCCCCCGCTAACACTCGCTTGCTACCAGGTGTCAAGTAAGTGCGAGTGGCTGCAACTAACTCTTCATATGGTATTCATGGAGTTGTAGTTGTGCCATGTACGGAATGTGTATGTTCATCCTCTTACGTGAAGGGAAGGTTCCTACTCTGCGTTGGTAGGTTTTGAGTTATCTCACACGAGCAGCATGTCAATGATTGTGTGCGATTGGTAGGGTTCTTGTGGTAACCTCCACGATACTCTTCCTTCTCTGCAATATTCATATCGGAGCATCTCTACGACAACTGCTCGAGGCGTTCATTTACGCGCCAGCAGATGTGCCTGATTACTCCACGATATATTGGCTTGACTATACCGTTGGACCACGTGTACTCAAGGACATTATCTACGACACTATGGTACGTTGAATTTATATGCTAGCATACCAAGGTTATGCTCAAGGGTATATATATAATAAAGGTGTTTGCGCAAAACATTACTTTAGTGAGTTCAAGCTGGATGATTACAGTGATGTGGATACTGAGGCACGCACTCGTCATCAATGAGATTTGGCGTCTTTATGTGGTTTTCATGTACAACCGGAAAGTCATCATACTTCCTGTACGTAACCCATTATCAAGATCGTCTGTAGTAAAACCCGTGACTGATATCACCTCACAGATCATGATAGCGGCCGGTTGCGTGGGTTCGTGAGCTCCTCGTTGTGCTTGACATACTCGTGGACATATTGTTAGGCTCCGCTTTTGCATCCTCTGCCATATTTTCGGGCTCGAAAGTTGGCTTGTATGATTCAGTGGTGTCCTCCCTCGCAATATCCGCGTGGGTATGTGGCATCACCCTCAGTGTTTCCGTCACAGGGGCAATTGTAGCGCGCCTTTGGTGGATGGGCCGAACGATGGCCTCTTTAACGGCCACTTCAACCAATCGATTTGCGTCCTCAATATACATCGCTGTCGAATCTGGGGCCATCTCTACGGTTACCAATCTCGTCGTCGTCATCCTCTACGCATTGGATTGCCCTGCCGCGATGATCGGACTCGACGTTTCTTGTCAACTGATTGTAAGCGTCAAACTGTATTCCTTCCGTCGTCAGTGCACGCATTGAGTCACTTGTTCCGGCAGGTATTGATGTCATTCTTGATCATCGTGCAGGTCGATCAGACTCGCCGAGATCGTATTCGAGTCAGTGATTCCTGGAAAAACGATATCGCATGCCGAGTGGGGATCCCCCGAGATTCACGGCAGGATCTGCCACTTTATGCTATGCTGCCTTGCTGACCGACTTGGAGATTTGCGCATTGTCGTTCAAAGGTTCATCCTATACCACATGTTTGTATAGGCGAATTTTCTCTACCATGTTCTGAAGTCTAGACGTCCCTTTTTTGCGCATATCATCAGCGGTGTAGTTCACAATAAGTACCAGTGATGATCTAGGCTATGACCCAACCTTTTCTGCTTCCCATGCACGTATCCCTATCACCTCGGGAGTTACTCATGTTGTAAGACGTTCTGATAGAATATGAGTGAGCATCTCTAACATTTCGCAGCAATTATAATATATATAGGTTGCCCTTATCTTTGCCCCTGGAGCATGCAAGAACCTGCGACCCAATCAAAGGAAAGCTACGATGATCCAGTGGTGGGGCACCAGTACATTAGTCACCGCGAGCGCGGCTGGGCTCTAACGAGCACCGAAGCATTGGCCGCAAATCAACATCTTGCAGCTCATAAGCACAAATATGTCTTCTCGGCGAGCTCTTTATAGAATTCATGCCTGAATATTATCGTTTTGCGCTTCAACACAAGCTCGCTTTCGGAAACCGCCCGTGCTGGAATGGCGTCAGTCGCGAATCCTGGTTCTGCCAGTGATGGAGGACAAAGGCTACGAGCTATTCCTCGGATCCCAATCTGAAGACTTCCATCTGGTTCCGCGCATCCGGTGTCCACTAATGATGACATCTGAGTTCTTCGTCGTACGTTCCAAGCTAGGGCAACTTGGCGCGGCGTCCGAGTTTTTCGATGTAGTGCGTGAATTGCGGTGCGACACATCTGTGGACTCGTCATGTAAAACTACAAGCTGAGGGTGCCAATCTGTGGATTGGGTGGTGAGTAGGCTTTTGAGGCTGGCCGTATCCTGGTCTCTAGATTGGTGGGAACGATGCGCTGGTAGGCTATTATCGCTTAGTGCCTGACCAATATCGGCGCCGGTGTTTCTCCTGAACCGCATCATGATGGACGTCTGTCCTGGAACTCCCACGACCCTTTTCCAAGGACTGCAGCTGGGTGAATATCGAACCTATTTACGGAGATGCTGTACTCTAGAAACGTAAAACAAGTACTAGCTTTTGTCGCTGAATCCACTCAAATGGTAATAGTAGTATACCATTTTGCTGCAGGCCTAGTTGATGTGCTGAGATACTGGGTTACAGCATTTGCCAGTAAAGCACGCCGCAGTTGCACAGGCGACAGCATGCACACTGCCATGAATCAGCGCCCGGAGGTATTCTGCAGCATATTAAACGAGTCGACGTGCCCCCTCATGTCCTCACCACTGTTCGGGACAAGATGACCGGGGCTGCACTGTACTATGCCATGGCAAAAATATCTATGATCGGGATATGGGTTGAGACGGTGTTGTACGGTGCGTCCTGCTTTGATTTATTGCCTATCCCGCACTGATCCTCGCAGGCGTCAAGTAAGTTCAAATGGATGAAACGAGCCCCTTGAGATGATATTGACGAACTGTAGCTGTGTCATGTTCGGACTGTGCATGTTCGTCCTCTTTCATGGAAGGAAGATGGCCACAATGCGTTGGTGAGTACAATATCCTCGACCATCATGACTGTCACATCCCTGATCGCAAGTGGACGGTAGGGCGCTCGTGGTGATGTGCACGATCCTTTTCCTTCTCTGTACTGTTCATATCGGGGCATCGCTGCAACAATTACTCGATGCGTACGTTTATGCGCCAGCCGATGTACCGGATTACTCTATAATATATTGGTTCGACTTTGCCGCCGCACCGCGCGTGCTCAAGGACATAGTGTATGGCACTCTGGTACGCAACCCTTACCAGCTAGCATACTAAAGCCATGCTCATGGAAACAATAAAGGTGCTCGCCCAGGACATCATCCTAGTAAGTCAACTCTGCCATAGTGATGCAGGTAGCAGATGCAAACTCATTATCAATGAGATTTGGCGGCTTTATGCAGTTTTCATGCGTGACTGGAGGGTCATCATACTTCCTGTAGGCGACCAGCCATAAAGATTATCCGTGGTACTTACTGAGATTGCATCACAGATCATTTTAACGGCCGGTTGCGTGGGTTCGTGAACTCCCATCGTACTCGACAGTACTTGACGTGCTCACCGACTTGTGTCAGGTTCTGCTTATGCAGCATCGATCGTATCTGCGTCCCCGAATCGTGGAGTGCCGGTATCGGACTATCTCCTTATATCAGCATGGGTGTTCGGATTCACTACTAATGTGTCCGTCACGCTGGCAATCGCGGGGCGACTATGGTGGATGGGTCGAAAAATTGCTTCTCTGACTGGCGCACCAACCAATCGATTTGCATCCTCAATATACCTCGTCGTCGAATCCGGCGCCATTTCCGCGGTTTCCAGTACCGTTGTGCTTGCATTATACGCAAACCCTGCTGCGTTGACCGGACTCGACATCTCTTCTCAGGTGGTCGTATGTGTTCACACTGCCATTGCCTCTCTTGTGCTTGCTGAAACGCTTCAATTTGACAGGGGTTGGTGCCGCTCTTGATCGTCGTGCAGCTTGGGGTGATCAATAAACACCATCCAAGTAGCGATTTTTCGAAAACGGTGCGCACAACACAGGACAAGATCACATTCCGAGTGGGTCCCCGAGAGCAGAATAATTCCACGTTTCACACTACACAGTCTCACTCCGAGCCGAGCTCTGGGGACGATGATCGTGTTTGATGATATCATGATATTTTACTGAATATTCGTACTGACAGACTCCCCTTGTGCATTTGACATTCTGGGATTTCTGTGTTGTAGTCTATATCCTAGTGCAGTCCGTAAACCTTCACCGTTCCGTACTGTGTGTCACCGGCACGGAGAGCTGGTGGCAGCATATCCCCTTGTAACTGCGCACTTCCTGACCTGTAAATGAGCCGAAAAAGAAACTGAAATTGTTGAACACCATGGAAACCAGCACATTACTGTGCGACTGAATGCCTATGCTTCATCACTCTAGTACTACTACTAGAGGACGACTGAGTTACTTAATATGGAACCTTACTTTCCCACTGATGGTTTCAGGGAGAGATACAATGGAAGTGTCAATATTTAGGACAGACCTAGATGTTGTGCAAAATGTGAAGGCTCAACTTGTAGTTTAGTTTGATGTTTATGTTCTGGCAAAACTTGAAAAAGTTTTATTGTAGATTGGAATGTACACAAGTCCATACACCTGTTTTGTATCATGCTTAGAGTGCTTTAGTAGCTTAGGTAAGTGGAAGTATGAGGCAGCATAGGGTGTAGTCTGCATGAGAGTAAAGTGAGGCACAGCATGGCTTTCTCTTTGCTATGACCTTTTTTGCTTGCCATCACTCAGACTGTCATTGAATCTTCTCTTTTCATAGTCTCTAGTCAACATAGACTACTCATACTCAATCCAGCATCTTGCAGATATGATACAGTGACTCCAAAAACCCTTTCCATACTAATCCTAATAGCAGTGTACAAAGTGCACCACTAGCCATTGTGTGAATCTCATCTAGCTTTGGTGGAGTCATAAGTAGTACTTACCCTCGGCTACCAGATTGCCCCCTATGTCATGTGATTTGATTCACACACCATGAAGATATGACTATTTTAAGACAGCAATGTCATGGAAAGGGTTTTTTCACTTTTTAATTGTTAATAGTATTTGGATATTACTAATACTTGATATAGCCTCCTTTTGCCTTAAGCACTGCCTGAATCCTCCTGGGCATGCTTTCAATCAATTTCTAACACTCCTCAGTAGGTATCTTCTTTCACTGTTAGGAACCTCAAGTCAAGAGATGTTCACATCTAGTGACCTGGTCCTGATTGCTCACGAGGGACAACTTTGGCTCTATTTGTTCTTGTTCCTGAGTTATTTAACCAATACTTCAAAATTGCAAAACATTGACTCAAGTTTGAAAGTCACTGTATATGTCCTTCAGGAGGGAACTTAAGGAGCAATTCACTGTTCTCTTAACATTGAGTCCAGCCAGTACAAGTGTAGCACTGAAAGGTAGAAGTTACCTTGTGAACAATCTTGGATGCTGGTTAATACTAGCATAACCATAACAAGTGGATGTTATGGACACCACTAAAGTACCATACTTATCACCATTACTTATCACTCACACTTATTTTGGACTTCACATGAACTCTTACTTTCAATCATCATGTGACCAAACATGTGATCATGGGAGCAACATGTGATTTGGGTCTAGACTCTAACACGTGCCCACCTTATTTCCTCTTATCTATTCCCATGGTAATCTCCATGCACATCTTTCTCCCATACTCATTTCTATTGATTCTCTTCTTTATGATTCCCGTCTGCTTCCTCTTTAATCTCTGTTATCATATATCCATACTTAGACTAATTAAGTTCCTACCTTATCTATCCTATATCTTACACTCGTTTCATTATAAAAAAGCGAGTGGTTCAAGCTGGATCCCCAGTTGAATCCACTTGCTACTGTATTGCCTAAACTGCTGGTAGTTAAGGACAAGGCTCCCTCTCTCCTATTGTGAGTCCGGCTAGTGCTTCCATCCTTTTTTGGTATAAAAAATACTGGGGCAGTTTGGGGGGACTTGAGGGTCTTATGTAACCTTTTCCCAGTTCTTTCTCAATGAATGTTTGGACCTCATTCATCTCTTGATCTGATAAGGAGATTACTCAACCCTTTTTGGGAACTGTTATGGGTAACACTAGCAGACGTTCATGTTGTGCTATTGTTCCCAAAGCATCTCACTTGGCTGCTATCTTGCAGCATGTACTTGCACTGGCTGAACTCAAAGAGTAAGGTGGTGGGTCTTGTCCTTAACTGTCAGCCTGATGGGCACTACAATGGCAAGTGGATTCGATTGGGGATCCAGCTCGAACCACTGCCTCTTTTATAATGAAACAAGACTAAGGTACGACATAGATAAGGTGGGAACTAATTAGTCTAAGTATGGTTGTATGATAACAGAAATTAAATAGAAGCTGTTAGGGACCTCGGAAGAGGGAGCTATACACTTCACAAATCCTAGCCCAAGTTGTTCACAAGGTATCTAAACCTTACAGTGCTCACTAGCACTGGCCGGACTACAGTAGTAGACAGTTGTGAGTCTATCCTTAATCACCCACTAAAAAGTCATGCAGTGACAAGTGGAATCGACTGAGGGACTCAGCTCGATCTACCTGCCTTATATATTATAAGGGCCTGTGCACAGACCAAGGTACAGTAGAGATAACATGGGAACTATAGTACATATTAAGTATGACAGCATGTGAGTAAAGTAGATGGCGATCAAAAGGAAGAGAAGTCCAAGGACGGAAATGAGTGTGGGATAAAGAAGGGCACAGAGATTATCATGGGAAGTAGATAAGGGAAATAATGTGGGCCTGTGTCCAGGGTCTAGCCCTATCATGTGTTGTTTCCATGGTTATGTGCAAGTCACGTGACGGTTGAAAGTAGAAGTTGGAGTGAAGTCCGAAATGAATGTAGTAGGTGAAAATACGTAGGCTTTTAGTGGTGTCCATAACAGAAGCAGACAGCGATCAAAAAGAATAGAAGAGGAGAAGCGGAAATGAGTGTGGGAGAAAGAAGAGCATGGAGATTACCATGGGAATAGATAAGGAAAAGAAGTAATTACATGTCAGAGTCTAGACTGTGTCATGTTTTTGAAATCCGAAGTGTAAGTAATAAGTATTATGATTAGTACAGTGATAAGTATGCGTGATAAGTATTAAGGTGAAGTATAGTGATTAGTACGGAGCTTTAGTGGTGTCCATAATAGGAACAAAGTTCAGTTTGAGATATATTGCATGATCCTAGTGCTTTCACTCTGGCATGCACTCAGATTCCTTTTCTGAGAAGACATTAAGAAAGTCATGGTATTCTATTGGGACCTTCTCTGCTAACCCTGCCTTGATTGTTCTACAACAAGGCATACTGTTATGAATACACCACTAAAGCGTACACTTTTACACTTTCATTACCTTACTCTTTTTTTGGACTTTAACTTCTACTTTCAACCGTTACGTGATGAGGCTAGACCTTGGACATGGGCCCACCTTATTTCCCTTATCTACTTCCCACGGTAATCTCCATGCCCTTCTTTGTCCCACAATCATTTCCGTCTCTATGCTTCCCTTCCTTTTGATCGCCATCTTACTATACTCTCATGTGGTCATTCCTAATATGTATTTCCTATCTTACTGTACCTTGGTCTGTGTGCAGACCCTTGCAATATAAAAGGCTGGTGTAATTGGCTGGAGTCCCCAGTCGATTCCACTTACTTCTACATGGCCTATTGGTGTTACGGACCCCACTAAAGCGTAGTCTATTTTCACTTTCGCTACACTCATTTCGGACTTTGTTTCAACTTCGACTTTTTGAACGTCACGTGACTAGCACGTGATCGTGGGATAACACGTGATACAGGCTAGACTCGACACATGCCCCTTTATCTCCCTTATCTATTCCCATGGTAATCTCCATGCCTTCTTTATCCCACATTCATTTCCGTTTCTTCCCTTCTCTTCCTTTTGATCGCCGTCTACCTTACTCACACGCTGTCAACCCTAATATGTACTAATAGTTACCTACTTATCCCCACTTACTATATCTAGCCTGGTCTGTGCACAGCAGGTCTTAATATAAAAGGCTGGTGTAAATGGCTGAAGTCCTCAGTCGTTTCCACTTGTCACTTACGCTCTACTCGAGGGGTAATTAAGGAAATCGATTCATGCGGTATCTGAGTACTCGGAAGACCTGTTCAGTCAGGCCCGTGGCTCCCGCCCTTGTGCTTCGTGAGCACATTAAAGCAAAGGTCCGGGACTAAGTGCGAAGCCAGGGTGTCCGTTGTATAGACGGCCCCTAACAATTGGTGTCATGGACTCCACTAAAGCATAACTTATTTTCACTTTCGTTACACTCATTTCGGACTTTAACTTTACTTTCTACTTTCGAACATCATGTGACTAGCACGTGATCATGGGAACAACATGTGATACGATCTAGACTCCACACGTGCCCCCTTGCTTCCCTTATCTATTCCCATGGTAATCTCCATGTCTTCTTTATCCCACACTCACTTCCGCTTCTTCTCTTCTCTTCCTTTTAATCGCCGTTTACCATACTCTCATGCTGTCATCCTAATATGTACTTTAGTTCACTCCTTATCATACGGTACCTTGGTCTGTGTGCAGACCTGCATAATATAAAAGGCTAGTGTAAACGACTGGACTCCTCAGTCGTTTCCACTTGTCACTTACGCTCTATCGAGGAGTGATTAAGGAGTGATTCACTCAGTTGAGTACTCGGTAGACTGGTTCAATCCGGCCTGTGGCTCCTGACCTATAGCTTCATGAGCTAGTAAAAGCAAAGGTCCGATTCGAGTGCGAAGCCAGGGTGCTCAGTATATAGCTGACCCCTAACACTTGAAAACGACTGGTATACACAGCCTGGATCATAGGGCAAAGCGACGTTTCTATCTCGGTTTACTGTGATCAAGGGGAGTACCCTTTCTCGATATCTGTTTTTTCTCTCGCTGTGTAAAAGACCTGCAACCCAGGGTTAAGGGACGTTCCCACCATTGCGGAAGATTGCATTTTCGTTGCCCCTCGACGCCTTTAGAGGATCCCCTAGGAAGGGAAGTCTTGTGTCTCCAGTAGTTTATCTATTCGAATCCCTCCCATTGTGGAGACGTAGTCCACGCCAAGGTCGTGCTTGGTTTGTGAAGGGCGACCCTGAGACCACCATATCTCGGGGGCTGAGCCTATTCCGTTAGTAGTCCCCCTGGTGACAGGGGAGGTAGAACCCGAGCAGTGCATGTGCTGCGTTACTACAAATAAGCACCACCTTCCTATAACTAGATATTACGTTACGCGGTTATGCCGCCGTTATTATCTTCGCTCCTGCCACTACTTTTTTCGGTCTCGTGTTTGCCGCATCTCCAGAAGTCACTTGGAAGATAGTGGCTAGTAAGGATGTCAGAACCCGATACCTCCACCTCGGTGGTGCTGGCTGTGGCCATCGCCCAACTATCATCTGTCCTGGAAGATTTTAAAGACAATAAGAGCAAAGACCTGGTGAAGAAGATTGCGGACCCCGGCACCTGGGATGGTGACCGGAAGAAATTTAGAGATTGGTGGATAAAGTTATCCATTTGGAGCAAGGTCCAGAAATGGGCCAATAATAAGGTACAATTGGTAGCAATATACTTCTGTCTCGTAGACAAGGCGGCGCCTTATGCACGTCACTGCTTGGAAGAGTACTCCCAGGCAGAAGAGGACCCGGAAATGGGCTGGGATAACAAGCCCATCCCAGGCATGAAAAAAGGGATAGATGCCTGGCCCAGTTTTGACCGGTTGGAGGAGCTCCTCAAGGAGCATTTTAGGGTAGAGCAGTTGGCGCATGATGCCTACAAGGAGCTGCTCACTCTAAAACAAGATAAACTCAACATCGACAACTACCTATAGAAGTTCGAAGAGTTGAGAAAGGAGGCGGACGTTGTGTTTGAGGAGGCTCATCACCTTCTCACACAAGGCATCAATTATAACATTTACTATCACGCCTCACTTCATACCATCTGTGACAAGTATGAGGACCTCGTCAAAGCTCTATGATCGGTAGGGCGCAACCTGGAAAGAATCTGGGTTGAACGGGGGAACCCTCGCTCTGTTCAGACAGGTACCGCAGCCCCTCCTTCCGCCCCTCCTCATCGCCGCTCCTGGTTTCCCCCTCCGCAGTATCGCCCACCTCCTATGAACAACTACCCCTGCTTTACGGCAACTGGCACGCAGCCCGGTCGCGGAGCACCCATGGACCTCTCGGTCCAACAAGCGAGCAGAACCTTTACTGGTTCCTGCTATGGTTGCGGCAAGCCTGGACATAGGCGAAGTGAATGCCCAACCAACGGGTACTCTCTGGCCCAATGGCCTCGACAGCGGGTCATTCAGGTCTGGGACCCTTATCAAGGGGTCTACATAAACATGCTCTTCCAGGAGCAAGAACAATTTTCCGCCAGTGGCACGCATGCCGGTCCTTTGGGACAAAGCGATGCATATTCTTTCTCTCAGCTGCAGATAACGGCACAAACAAGGTCGGCCCGGCCTCTTCCTATGTCCCCCGCTCCCTCCTTCCAAAGGGAGTATATGACGGAGGAAGCCGAGGCCTATTGGCGAGATAGGTTGGAAGTTGAGAAGCGGC
>JBBPJN010000668.1:0-11205 GCA_038088755.1 Boletus aff. separans
GGGCGAGTCGTGCTTTCGATCGTGTGAGCGGACTCTGACGCTTTCCCTGTAAACGTACAGGCATGTCGCAGTCGATATATACCGGCAAACCACAGGCGCATGGCAGAGGCGGGTGTGCAGGCTTCGCCGTGCGTCACCACCGGGGTTGAGGAGTTGGTATAGCACTGACGATAGCACACGAGAAGAGACGAAAGGGCTTATCATTTTGTATTATTGAACATTCAATCAACCAGTGGGTGCATGATTCAGAACTAGTATTCGAAGAAGCCTGCCAGGCAGTAGAGCACTGAGACCCCCTCGGTGCGGGATCAAGTCGTTTTGGTGGGACGATACTGCCAGCCAGCGTCATTCATCTTAGTAGATACTCGGAGCCAACGTGAATGCACGTTCACAAACCCCCGTCTGCTATTCTGGTTCAGAATCGTCACTATCCATCCCACTATTCTCGTTATCTTTTATCCATTGTTCGATCCACGCCGCGATCCGCGCCACGTTCTCTTCCAAGTCCTCCATCGTGTTGCTTTCCAGCTCCACGATGATCCCGGGCTGATACGACTCTCTTGCTTCGTCGCAAACGACACCCATGATCTCCGCTTCGTTGTTTTCTTGAATTTTCTTGAGTGGGTAACCCCTGAAAAGACGTAGAAGAGAGAGTGTGTGTGATGATTTTTTTTCGTCAGCGTGCCAGTACACACACACATACACACACACACAGAGCGAGAGAGAGAGAGAGAAACCCCAGGGACAACGAAGACGTACCGTTTTTCTAGTCTATCCCAGAGTGTGGTGTGATGACACCGCAGGACGACGACCAAATCGGCCCAGCGCTCAGGGTAAACGTCGCACGTATGCCAATCGAGAATGACCCCGCCCTCTGACACGCAAAGTTCGAGCTGATCCAGGAGCTGCGGCAAAAGACAATCGTTCAATCATGGACGCTGCTGCCGTCTCGGGGAGCACCCCCCCCCCGGTCCGCATACGACAATAGCAACGAATACAAGCATAAACGGTTTGGAAGCGTACCTTGTCCTCGTCGACGGTATAGGATTGCCATTCTTCGTCGAACCCTTCGTGTAGGCCCTGCATCTTGACCAACTCGCCGACGTTGATGTGTTGCAAGGGTACTAAGGACTCTTGGGCGAGGAATTGGGCGTGGGTCGACTTCCCAGTCCCCGGCGTACCAGTGATGACGATGACGGGGGAACGCCTAACCATGTCTTGAGGGCGAACGGCTTGGAAGGCGAAGGTCAACCAAAACTTATCTCT
The DNA here is from genome assembly GCA_038088755.1 of Boletus aff. separans. Classification (NCBI taxonomy): domain Eukaryota; kingdom Fungi; phylum Basidiomycota; class Agaricomycetes; order Boletales; family Boletaceae; genus Boletus; species Boletus aff. separans. The sequence continues at coordinate 1,267 of JBBPJN010000668.1, forward strand.
GTATCCTCAGCAAGACTGGCTGATACATGATTACGTAACATCTCAAGGTTTCCATGTCAAATTGGCTAAGCGACCAATATCTCAGTCAGCCTGGGGCGAAAGATGCTATGGAATTGGCTATCAATGTATCGTTGACTAAATGTCAATGTCCATGCGAGTGCGGTAAGAGGCACGGATTAATAAGAAAATATCATAAGCCAGGGGTTGAGCACGATCTGGAACGGTCCGAGTCATGTTTCAGGATGGCGAGAAACAAGAAACATGAGGGAAATGTCTCACAGGAAAGAGGATATGACACCCCACAACGATCCTAAAAAGGAACGACACAAAGCATTAACACCGATAGTTCAGTCAACAAGCCAACCACTTACGCGAGTGGTAGTGCTACGGCCCAGTCTTGCGTTTCGACCTGCCATCCAACAGGGACGACATTCACGCTTGAACTCAACACAATCATCGCAGCAGCCATCAGGATGCTCAACACGAGCGCCACACGGAAGCGTCGCCATATCTTGGGCACTTCGAGGAAGAAATTGGAACGTTCGACTTCCTTCTTAGTGGCTCCCCACGTGATGTTGTACGAGAATAGGTGGGCGAGAAGCGCTATAGACAAGTGAATGCTGAGACCACCAAAGAAGAAAAAGCTAGAGCGGGGAAGAATGACCGACTAGAATCAGAAGGAAGGAAAGCGGAGTCGTCGATAGAACGCACAAGAAGGGAGCCCATTTCAGATTCTCCGCCAGAGATGACAACAAGCTGCGGTGTCCGAGGCGGTATTCAAGCAAAGTGAAGCCCATATTTCCAAGTCCAGGAAAGACGACCGTGCAAGCCAACCACACTTCGAAGCTGTGAAGGAAGAAGCCATCGATTTCAACTTGGAATCCAAGGATCAGGTAGTTCAGAAGCGACAGAATGGCGACTGCGGCGATGCCGTCTAATCGTTGGACGAGGAATCAGAACGAGTGCCACAGGCTATCGATAGCGGAACTTACAGTAGGAAAACATGTCTATGAATTTGAGTCAGCCAGTAGTACGCGGGAAAATCGCTGACACCTTACAGGCCAACATTGCAAACTTGTAATGGACTGGCGCTCCGGACCACACAAAGATACGAAGTTGTTTCGCGATTGGGCCTTTTCTCCACCACTCGATCATGGGATTGAAGATGAGTTCGTTGCAGCCTAACGCAAAGTTTATTGTCAGCGTTATTTGCTGCACGAAACACTCACCATACGAGTACTTTTGCCAGCGGTTGAGCTCGTCGTCGACAGTCAAGGATACACCCTCCTTGAAACCGCCTTTCGAATATGTCGCCCAACGAATGATGTAACCCTTGAGCTGGCAGAACCTGAATTCAGACAGTTGGAAATGGTGATTTTGATCAAAGCAATTACTTGGAGACGCAATGCCATATCAAAGTCTTCCGAAACGTTCGACTCTGACCAAATCTTCATCTTTCCATCCGCGGGGTCGATGAAAGTCGCATCTTGGAGTGCAGACCAGCGTAAGAATGCGTTGTGTCCTACGAAAGGTGCAACCTCTCCGTTTGCACAACCGATAGAGATAGACTTGTTGATCCTACGCGTGAAGTGGGCGATACCATTCTCAAAGTAATGGAATGCGACCTGCATGACGTCTTTACGAAAAGCGACATCAATGTCTTAGTAGAAGCGCGAAAGAGGGAAAACAAACCTGATTCGTGCTGGATGATGGCAACCTCTGGACACTCTGCGAGTTCCCGGGCAGCATCGCGCAAACAATCCTGCGTCTGACGTGAGAGAAGAGCGGGTACAGTGCACGCAGAGCTGACCTCTGGCACGATCGTATCCGCATCGACAATCAGGATGATCTCTCCAATTCGAAGTGATTTCCCGTTCGAAGCCCACGGACGCCATTTCCGCCCGCTTTCTTCGTATGTCTCCTCAATAGCCATCTCTAGTGCCTTGTCTTCCAGGGACTGACCCTCATCCTCTTCCATTTCACCTTGTTCCACAGCTTCTTCGAGAGCCTTCAAATGCTTCTCCAGCTTTATACTGAGCGCGAGACCATAATTCATGTTGGAAGCTTTCTTGAAGCGTCCAGCGCGCTTGAAGCCTCCAGGGGAGCTATCATGCTTTGGACGAGCGACCCAACCGATGTTATGGTTGGCATAGAAAGCGATGCGTTCCTGACGTTGCTCCTCGCTGATAACCTGCAAGCCGTCTTCGTGGATAAAAATAGACGATGTACCTCCTTGTCGAGCGTAAGTTTGCATAGCTTTCTTGAGGGAGTTCACAGACGGCGCACTGGCACGATGTATGGTGAACCGAATCTGGCGGACGAGGCATGCATATTTTTCAGGACGTACATGGTCTCTGTCAAGCTTTCCTTGAACACCGGGAGTTCGATGGTGATGTGAGGCAAAGCAGCATCTACATCCCTATTTGGTTTGGGACGAATGGCAGAATAGTATCTGGAGTTTTCATGATACTGCGCTACTGGTCCTATCCTAAAAATGAATGATCTTAGCAGATAAACGGAGGGCATATTGAGGGGACGTACACCAGTGAAACGTTCCCAACCAGTTGAAGGCAGAAGAACTATTCTCAACTTAGCGCGACGTTTTCCGAGTCAAAATGCATGACCTACCAGTGCGACGGAAAATAAAAAAGGAGCTGTAACAAGTAGGGCGAATCGAACATAATTGTTATCTAATGTCCACTCCGCGAGCAGGACAGCAACTCCACTCCCTATGAAGACTGAAATGGAGAGAAAATGAGCCGAGAAAAAGCAGAGAGTGTAAAGTCCCACAAATCGACAGAGCAACCGCAATTCCACAATAAATAGGGGCATAGAAACGAATTGGTCGTGGTTCCTTCTTTGCAGGGCCGTCCTTCTCGAGATCTGATGCTTGAGGTTCGTCCGCTTTGGGACTCAATTTCCAGTTCCAACGCCATGCAGACTCGGACTTAGACGTGGGCTTCGTGTTCACTCGTTCCTCCTCGGTGACGGGGATTTTTTCGAGGGTGGTGTTACTGGATAAATTAACATCCGAAGTAGCGGTTGAGGGTATTGCCGAAACATCTGCAGAACCAGCGGACGCGTTTGACCTCGATGTGGCATGGCGATGTCTCCACACGAGCTTGATCATCTTCTCGTCGAGATCTTGGCAAAGCGGTACAATATTTTCGAAACTATCGGCCCACACAACAATGGCATACTCTTCTCGCTGTCATCACGAGAATCACAGCCCGGGTGTGAGTTGGGAGCGACAGGACGAGAAACGCGGTGGAATGATCTTACGATGAAAGCCGCACATTGCTCTTTCTCAGCGCAGGGCAATTCATTCATGGTCTCAAGCACTTGTATCTTAGTATCCGAGTCGATGTACATGGACCTCTCATTTGGTGTTCTGTGTTCGAAAGGTCAAATCATTGTTCAGCAAGGAAGATGCAGGAGAAAAACGCGATCTTACATCGTCGCAAAGGCAGCATGCACCGCAGCGCTACGGATCTTGACTGCAACGACAGGGTTCAACAGTCTGACTGCCGCCTCGAACGGTACCAACAAAGCATTGTCATACGGGAAGACTCTGAATTGGCCCGTTTCCGTGCGCATGCAGACGCCTGTTGCAATTCGTTCCTCCGCGGGCCTAAACCACGCCTCCCCCTGTGTCTGATCTCTAAAATGTGAGCGAGACAGATGGTTCGCAGTTTGAGGCAGCACACCTGATAATATACATGGTGAAGGAGGGCGTCATAGGGATCGTAGTCTATGGTAGCCATAGCGAGAGCACTGAAAGAAGAACGATCAAAGGTGAGGGTATAAGAGAGCGGATGCGGCGGGAAATTTGAGGGGCTGAGGTATTCTCGCTTCAACAGGCTACCCAGGATTCGGCAGAAGGCCTGGATCTTCGACACATGCAACGGGAATTGCACTCCCCCGGGTCAGTTAGGGCACCGTTCAGTGTGAGACCCCTTCAGGAAATGGTTTTGATGGTCGTGGCTTCTTCGAATTTCTATTTAGAGTATAGCGCAGAAGACCGTTATCTACGTGGTGTGTGACGAGTGCACAACGTACTCACGAAAAAGGGACAGGGGGAGGAGAACGAGGCCGTGCATGACAATCCAAGGTAACGAGATGGAAGGTCAGGTTGCTTATCAATAGTCTGGCGTTGACCACGCGGAGAACATCACTGAGATCTGGACACGGGATGCCCCTCTCGCATGCATCCTGCATTTCCATCCGTGTTGATCGCAATAAACTCTGCGGCTCGTGTCATTTTCGGATGCTCAAGCGAACAAGGGAAACCTCGAGGCGGTGACAAAGGGTGAGGAAAGTCGACATTTGTGCGAGTGGTATTCGGTTGGGTGCACCTACGTACGTAAGGCCATCAAGGGCGTCTTCAGACCAATCCAGATCACGGAAATAACGCGCACATGGTGTGGGAAGAAGAATACTTGGAAGTACACCGTGGAAATGACGCCTGAACGGGACTCGGAGCACAGGCGGTCACGATCAGCCGACGCGAATACAGCCGTGTAGTTCCTGGTGGTCTAGACTGGCGCGCCGGATAAACGTCTTTGGCTTTAACCTCGTTCTACTGGCTAGTTATGAGCGCTGAGCTGACACATGCCAAGTTTCTGGGATACTCGTTGCTGTGTATGTGTATGATGTCTCCCATCGTCCACCCGCATTTGAAATTTGTAGGCGGGTGGCGTTGGGCGATCACGGGCGATAGGTGAGAAGATGTCAAGAAAAGAAAAATCATCACAATCTTTTGGACCACTTTCCACTTGTGAACAGGAGCGACACACCTTTCATCTACCACGTGTAAGGATGGTATCAACGAGCGGGTAATCTGAGTAACCCCCTGACAATTCCGAGTTGTTCCCCCTTGTCAAGCCAAGCCAAACCCTCCCACGGATAGACACACGGTCGTGCCAGGCCCAGGCCAAACGGTATGCCACGGCAGTTCTTATTGCGTTTTGGACAAGACACCAACTAATAAGAGCTTTGCAAAAGGTAGCAGAGGGGACAACGTTACAGTGCTGCCTTTCAGATCAGTGTCAGCTCGTCGCCAGGGCAGGTATTGCGTATGGAATCGTCATACTTTGAGTTGCACCACAGCTGTTGCCCAACTAAGTTGCTCTGCAAGCCCACTCATTGGCTGACGCTACGCGACGCTGAGACACCCAAATAGGGGGCGTTTTTCCTCTGGCCAGAGAAGGTTCTGGCGAGTCCCGAGGGTTACATGAAGCCCGTTAATGAGCCAATGGCAATATGCCAAGAGAGCAGTGAGAGGCATGGCGCATCGAGTCGGCTCATTATTGCAGGCGCCGGGACGGTGCCTCAGGCTGTACCTCGAGGACAAGCAAGTCAGCAAAAGCGGGGATTGAAAAATGAAACGAAGTGTATTGTCCATGTCGCATACTCCGCCGATGCGTGTTACAAGCCAGCTAGCCTATGTCCGATACCGCGCTCGTTCTCTGCATTATATGTACAAGTACCATGCCGAGTGTTATCATAAAGTTCTATAGATGTCCAAGCCAAAAAAAGCTGTCCGCGATATGAGCCGGCTAGATCAATACGAGAATATCATCAACCAGGGATTGAGCACGATCTATCGTCAACGCCGCCAGTCAGTCATCAAAATCCGGCGCATACAACGAGGTAGAAGCAGAAAGGATCACTTACAGGGAAAAGCACGTGACAGCCTGCAACGAGCGCAACTGGAAACACGACCGCCCAATATGTACCCGGGATCTGCCAATCGGCCGTGACGATGCTTTCAAGACTGAAGACAATCATCGCCGCAAAGCACCCGAATGACACGGCGAACGCAAACCAGAACCGTTTGAGGATCCGGGGCACCTCAATGAAAAAGTTGGATCGCTCCACTTCCTTCTTTGTCGCCCCCCACGTAATGTTATACGAGAACATGTGTGCGAGGAGTGCTATGCTCAGGTGGATGCTTAGACCGCCAAAGAAGAAGAAGCTATATTGTCAAAACATGCATTAGCCAAAGCCCATTGAAAAATGGAGGGAATGACATACAAGAATATTATCCATTTACCTGTCTCAATGACTGAATCTATGAGGCTGCGATGACCTAGTCGATATTCGAGCATGACGTAACCCAAGTTTCCAGATCCAGGGAATACAGCGAGGATAGCCAAAAAAATCTCAAAGCTGTGGAGGTAGTAGCCGTCGGTCTGAATACCAAATCCTAGAAGGAAATAGTTCAGTATAGACAGCGCTGTTGATGCGGCAATTCCATCTATAAGGAATGTAAGATAAGTCCTTGACGTTAGACGGCGAGTTCATGCCGCTTACAATAAGAGAACATGTCTGGATAAACATGATCAGGTCAGGCGCTCGATAATTATAAAGCACACGCACACGCCATCATGCTCAATTTGTAGTGAACGGGAGCATCAGACCACACAAAGGTGCGCAATTGTTTGTTGATCGGACCCAAACGCCACCATTTAATCAATGGATTGAAGATCAGCTCGCTGCAGCCTGCCAGTGACTGGTGTCAATATGCGAGACTGGTGTGATTCAATCGTCGTACCATAAGAGTACTTCTGCCACCGGTTTAACTCATCATCCACCGTAAGGGACACTCCTTCCTTGAAACCGCCCTCGGAGTATGTCGCCCATCGGATAGTGTAGCCTTTCAACTAGGTTCCCGAGATGAGTCCACATGAGGAACTGAGAGAATTCGGACGAGTACCTGAAGACGCAAGGCCATGTCGAAGTCCTCGGACACATTTGACTCTGACCAGATCTTCCTCTTCTCATCGGCAGCATCGATAAACGCGGCATCTTGGAGTGCCGACCACCGAAGGAACGCATTGTGACCGACGAAAGGGGCTACCTCACCGTTCGCACAACCCAACGAGATACTCTTGTTGATTCGTCGTGTAAAATGTGTGATGCCGTTCTCAAAGTAGTGATGAGCGACTTGCATGACGTCTGTGGGTAAAGCACGTTGAGCATCCTCGACTGGAAAGGAACAATCGCAAATTGCATACCCGACTCATGCTGAATGATCGCGACTTCGGGACTTTCGGCGAGCTCCCGCGCAGCATCACGCAAGCAGTCTTCTGGAACGACAGTATCTGCGTCTACCAGGAGGACGATTTCTCCAATTCGAATTGATCTGCCATTGGATGCCCAAGGTTTCCATTTTTCGCCACTCTCCGCAAACACTTCGTCGCAGGCCATGTGCAACGCACGGTCCTCGAGGGGTGTGTCATCGGCGTCCAGCTCTCCTCGTTCCTCCGCCTCCTGGAGCACCTTGAGATGATTTTCCAATTTCAGGCTGAGCGCAAGACCATAGTTCAGGTTGGACGCTTTCTTGAATCTCCCGGCACGTTTGAAACCACTAGAGGATGAGTCATGACCAGGACGAGCCACCCATCCGATGTTATGATCCGCATAAAACGCGATGCGTGCTTCGCGATCCTTCTCGGATATCAACTGGAGACCATCGTCGTGAATGAAGATGGCTGATGATCCTCCTTGACGAGCGTAGGTTTGCATAGCCTTTTTGAGATGAAAGACAGAGGGTGCACTGCAAAGAAGAGTCAATCACGACGAAACGACATTTATCACTAGTGGATACTGGCATGGTTTGCTCCAAACTCTCTTTATAGACAGGCATCTGAATAGTAATGTGCGGGAGATTGGAGTCCACCTCCTTGTTGGGTTCAGGTTTTATCGCGGAATAGTAGTGAGAATTCTCGTAGTACTGCGCGACAGGTCCGAACCTGTGTGACGATGAGATCAGAGAGTTTCAGCGTGCACATACTGTTGACCCACATCATGCCAATGTTGCCGACAATCTGATTGCAGAAGAACTAGAAGGCTCGGTGAGAAAAAGGCAAATTGGATGATTGGGGGCACTCACAATGGAGATGCAAAACGTGAAAGGTGCAGTAGCAAGAAGTGCAAATCTAATCCAGTGTCCATCCAAGAGCGACTCTTGTAAAAGCATGGCAACCCCACTACCGATAAAGACTGAAGAAAATTGCATCAGTTGAGCATCCCAGGCAAGGTAGATACTTACAAATGGCCAATGCACAGCCCAGACCATTGTAGAAAGGGGCAATGAGCCTCGTTTGACGTTGCTTTGATACCGCTCGTTCCATATCCTTCTGATATTCAGAGCGTGTTGAGCGCCAGCTGAACAGCTTCCAGAGTGATTCCGTCTGCACATTCGTGCCTCTGTCAACCTGTCCCTTGTCAACGACAGGGTCTGATGAAGCTTCCTTTGACTCCTCAGCAAGATTGTCGTCGGATGGGGTATTGGATGAGGATAACTCCGAGGGAGGGACAGAGACGGTGCCACGAGCCCGCCAGACAAGTTTGATCAACATTGTTTCAAAGTCTCGGCATAACGGAATAATGCCATCCAGGTCGTCGGACCAAAGGACAAGCACACGCTCGTCACGCTAAGTGAAACGAAATTATGTCAGAAAATTCCCAAGGGATGTTGAAGGAAGAAAACTTTACGATGAAGGCTCCGCATTGTTCCTTCTCTGCGGTGGGCAATGCAACCATCGAATCGAGGATTTGGATACGAGTGTTGTGATCGACATAGATGGCAGTCGCATCATCGGATCTACAGGGAGGGTGGCGAAGGCGATATACGTGAGTCCCGAAGCTCGGTGAGTGACACTAGCAAACGCACACAGTTGCCAAGGCTGCATGGACTGCAGCGCTGCGCACTTTAACCGCGACGACGGGATTCAGCGTGCGAATGGCTGCCTCAAAAGGCGCAAGGAAAGGATTCTCATAAGGGAAGACCCGGAAGTGCCCCGGTTCGACTCGGATGCAGACTCCGGCAGAGATGTTCTCCTCTGAAGGTTTAAACCAGGCATCTCCTTGGGTCTAACGGCGTTGAGTTCCCGAACGACGACCATGAGGAAGAATGGGAATACTTACTCTCTTGAAAATGTGATGGAGCAGGGCGTCGTAGGCATCATAATCCATAGCCATACTGGAACCCGGGAGTCTGTCGGGATACGGAGTGTACGACAAGTATGGTCAGGACCTTTAGACGCCTTCCAGAGGGATGGGCAAAGGGGTGTTAGGTCGTGACATGTCGGGATGGACCCTGGAGATATAAGTAAGCACATTCCGAAGCAGAACACGGATACGGGTGCATAATCCGGCAGAAATGGGTGCAAAACCAGGAGACAAAGCTGATGGGAGCGATAACCCAATTCGGGAAAAGGAAAGCAAGTGGAATTATTGTGGCATCAAAGTCGGCAATATGAACGACAAGTACGCAATGTCGACTTCTGACGTTAATTGCGATAAATCTGCGTGATTGTACAGACACGAACAGGAACCCTGAGACAGGAGAGAGGGGAAGGAGTAATGGAAAAAAAGTTAAATTCCGAGATCGATAACCACAACTCGCATAACATACGTGATAAATTGGAGGGTAAGCCACTGCCATGGCGGGCGACGTTCGTGAGAGGATCTGTGGATCGATTCGGGGACAGGAGCGACCAAACCCAAGTAGGAATAGGGAGATTGAGAGTGCCTAGTCAGCGATATTTTAAGACACCTTACTCGTCGGACATCAGCGTGAATGTGGGCCAGCTTGGGACAGACCCCAACAGCACGTTCAAGGCAAGATGAATTGGCGATCAATTTTGGCTCAGCGACCCCTGCGCCTCACATACACATTAGGCTGGCGCAGCCCACATGAATGGGTGTTCCTGGCAAGAGTGGATGGCTATACGTCTGTCGAGTCTTCCGAGGCATATGCATGATGCCCGTGTCGGGCCAGTCCGAGGAGTTTGACCGTGCGGCAGTGCTCACGTCTGGCTAGAATCTACGAAGTCGTCCCGCAAATCCTCTATCCTGATAGTCTGTCGTGTAGTAACAACCGAAAGGGAAGAGAAAGAGAAATAAACAAGAAAAGAGAATAGAATCTGC
>JBBPJN010000670.1:0-11186 GCA_038088755.1 Boletus aff. separans
CTGTAGGGGCGAGGGAAGGCGTCCCTTTCTCCGTGGACAATAATTCTTTTATGCCTGTGCTAACTCCGGACGAACGCAGATCGCAATCGCCGACAATCGTCATCGACGAAGATGAAGAAGAGGGACGGGTTGCAAAGAGGAGAAAGCTCGGGAACAACGTTGAGGTAGAGACAGTGCTGAAGCATGAGGGATGTGCAGCACAGGTTGTTGATGAAGACATTGAAGTCGATGTGTGCTGACCTCCGGCACCGTTCGTTGACCCCAGCAGTTTTCCACCATTTTTTTTCCTGTTGGCCCAAGTTGGGATTTTCTTTCTGATCGCAACATAGCATAATATCGCATCCGCATCACATTGACACCGCACCTATCATACCTCATTTGCATTGGTCGGTGGTGTCCCTCATACTTGGCGCAAATCTATATTATTCTTGGATGACCCCAGGCAATCTTACACCGGGTCCACTGCATGTTATGCGTCGTTCGTTCGTACTACGACCTCCACGCCAATACGCAGACTACGATATACTACGGTCCCACCAAGCTGTCAGGTTCATGCATCTTACCTGCAACATTATCCTACTTATAGCTATTCTCAGTGGCACAAGAGTCCACTTATGATATATATCTCAAGTTGACGTCTTTTACGATTAGTTCTCTGTGCTTGCACGAGAAGAATATACGAGCACGCTTTACCATCCAGAGTGCATGATTAAACATGCAACTATTGATCCGCGACCACAATCACACTCTTAGCGTTGTTCGTGCCCTTCTGCACCGCCAAGATCGTTTCCCCCGCACCTTCAAGACCCCTCGTGAGTTCCTCTCTGAATACGAGCTCATTTGACGCGAGAAGTGCAGGGACTTCTGTATAGAAAGCATTCCTGTACTTTGGCAGGATGGACGTGACGACGAATCCATAAAGTTTGATCTCCTTTGTCATGAGGTTCAGCAAATTCTGTAGCAAACCACACGTCGAACCCGGATCAGAATTCAAGTATACGAGCTACTCCTCACCATGATTGGATAAGGCCCTGCCGCGTTGTAAGCCGAGATCATACCGCATTCCTGGGAAAACATGAACGGAGAACCTAAGGAGAGGGTTCGGCAGACTCACGATGAAGCGGGCGTACCGCGCCGCAGCTACCAGTGCTGCGTCGAGCGTTTCACCCCCCACATTGTCCCAATAACTGGACGCCGATTAGACACGCTCGTTCACGACGGACAAACGATGGGACATACACGTCGATGGGACCCTCCTTGGTGAGAACCTCGGACGTCTTGGTAGTCTTGTAATTGAAGGCGACGTCCGCCCCGATTTCCTTCATGAACGCGACTTTCTCGTCAGAGCCTGCCGAAGCAATAACTTTGAGGCCGTCGCGCTTGGCGAACTGAATGACCAGGCTGAAGAGGATGACATGATCACAAACAAGACAGCAAGGAGAGGCACGCACGACCCGACCGCGCCTGCACCACTCGTTACGAAGGCGACTTCACCCTTGGAACATTGTGAGGTTATGGGCATGATGAGGGCTGAATGTTGCTTGCCTTCTTTGCTTGGGCATATTCCTTCCACGCACAGTAGGCCGTCTGACCTGTCAGGATGAAATTCCATGCTCCTTACGAGAATTCGACGCTAGGACAAGAATGAGCTCACCAGGCATACCAGCCGCTCCGACGAACACACTCCACGGCAAATTGTATTCATTCTTTATCTTACTGAACTTTTCTGGTCCAGTCTGAATCGAATATTCTTCAAACGCTGTGCCATCGACGCCACTCAGATCTGCAAACGTGGCAAGCATTCGCTTTCAACTCACGGAGCATCCCATATAGGTGATCCCCTGCCTTAAGGGCAGAGTTCTCGGAGCGAAGGACGACGCCCACACCATAATTTCCGAGTCTGGAAAAGTCAGCATCTGTCGTGTCCTGCGTAGCGAAGAAGAGACGAAAAGTGCGTACGGCTCTCCGAGCTTGAAGGATGACTATCCGCCAGACCACGAGACGTGGCCAAGGTCAGCGAGTAGATCGTACAGACGGCTAGGCACACCTACGACATAAGATTTCACGGTCGCTTCTCTCATGCGACCTCTCATGTAAGGATCTATAGACAGGACCAACGTTTTCAAAAGAAAACCGCCATCTAAAGGGACGTTCTCTAGGTCGATCGTCTGTGTCGTGCTGTATACAGTCGTTTGACCAGGGATGGGAAAACCTACAAGCCGGAATGAGAAGCATTAGATACGATCCATTGTAAAATTGATTTGTTCACCAACCTGTGGGGACCTCGTTGAATATCAAGCGAGCGTTTGTGACAGGGGCCATCTCGTGCGCAGGAGGGAGAGTAGGGGAACTTGGGATGGGGGAACAAGGTCAAAATTCGGTGCTGTATTGTATATATCACTGACTTGAAGTGCTTAGCGCTGGGATTGGTGATCCGGCCTAAACTTCACCGGTTTCGAAACATCCAGTATGAGTAACGGCGACAGTGATGCGCCGAGTTGACAACCGAAGATAATAGGCTCAAAGCGCTGACATTCAGATACCGGAATAGAACAGAGCCATGAGTAACTGAGGACACCCTGCCGAGTTCCTATCAAGCGGATAAGTTTGAATGCCGAACGGGATTGCATCGTAGCCGGCCAAAGCTTGTGACAACTACGCTGGCAGTGATTGCTGCCATTATGGCATCAATCACTAATTTCGTGGCTGCCAGCGTAAATAGTCAGCCGTACGTAAAATGGAGTCGCAGGCCCTCAAAGTCCAAGTCCAAGCTCGATGCACTGGAATGGCTAGCACTCAATAGGGAATCTTGTGTCTAGGTCTATTGGGGGGTTGACTTGGAGGGTGAGCAGATAATCAACAAATCAATACATGTTGCAATTTTAAAGCCTGAAAGCTTTCATATTGTTACAACAAAGGCAACATTTGATTACAAAATCCAAATTTACAGGTATATAAAAGATGTGGAAAGAAGTTGATTGATGAACTTTGTCTTTGGCCCATTTCAATTTTGAAACACTAAACATCCAAGTTAAAGCGCTGACGAAAGTTACTCAAGATTCTATCAGCAACCCTAATGCTCTTCTTCTCTCTGGAGTTATTACAGACTCTTTGAACACTGGCAATTGCTTCTGCAAGGCCAGCATCTTGCTCTTGTGACATTGTGACATTGTTTTTCTTGCCATCAATTTCCATCAACAAGTTATTCAAGTCTGGAAGTTCTGATGCAAAGTTGATCTGAAGTGAAATGTCAACTAAATAATCTCATCAGAAAAATACACACATACAGGATCATCACCAAATAGTACAATATGTAATGGATTGTTGCGAACAGCATAGATAAGCTTTAGAGTATTTGTCCATCCTTGAACTTGTTTGGCCATAGCTTGACTGTTTGAGGTGGTGATAGTTTCATGATTCACATGATTTGTCTGTTCTTGAACTTGTTTGACCACAGCTTGACTGTTTGAGGCGGCAGTGGTTCCATGATTCATATATAAGGCAGTTGATGTTGTTTTTAATAAAGCATCTGATAGTATTGTGGGACTTTCAGAAACAGAGATATTGTTAGGCTTGAATCTCTGTTCTTGCTCCATGTGAATAGATGACATGGCTTATACATATTAATACTTGAGTTTGAGAATAAAAATAAATTATATACCTTTATCAGAAGCAGCAACACTAGAAGATGTCAAGGTACTCAAACCTATTGAAAAATTAGAAAATAAAATATACTAGATAATAAAGCAACTATACCAGCAGTGCTGTTTGTTGATTGAGCATTGACAGCATGTGTATTTTCAATGGCTATTATAATGTTGTAAAATTATGAAACAGATTCTATTATAAAATATCACTTACTATATTGGTTGAATACACTCCTTTCCAACAGATTTGAATTTCCAGGTGTTGAGTTCTGTTGCTGTCCACTAATACTAAAGTTAACCCTGGATTGATGGTTGAACTCCTATATAATCAGTTTTATCAAAAATAGCTTGATTTTGCAGATATAATATACTTACCTGTGGTGCCATTGTATCACATTGTGGATGTAACATCCTAATGTTTGGATGGTATGTTGCTATATGTCTTGTGTTGACATGCATGGCCATCTTCTGCCTTTTCATGGAAAAGACATTGTCATTGAGATGACTCATTGAAGAATCCGAAAAATGGTGGGTTAAAGTGGTATGTCTTTTGCCCGATATATTTGGGCTAGTAGTAGATGGTACTTGAGCAAGCAGAGTGGTATTGGAACACATGGCAAGTGTTTAAAGTGCACAAGTTTTCCACAACAGATAAAGAACAGTGTGAGAAGGTGAAAGTGGGTGGAAAGAAGAGACTTTAAGTTTAGACCCAGCCTTATATATAATATAATATCGGAGTTTAAAATACTTGCACATTAGTCAGACATCGAGTCATGATTACAAATCAAACGACGGATGCAAGCACTGAGGATTGGATGCACGGTAGACGCACGATCTCAATGTTGAGAAGGACAATCTGGTGATACAATTCGGACGGGAGTACTAGTGTCATGTGCGAGCGGCGATCTGAGACGTGAGAGAGAATTAGAGTTCCGTCGAGTGTAGGTTTGGGCCGAGGTCATATGGAGCGCCCGTCAATTTGAAAGAGGCGGAGCTTGGTTTGTATTGCTGCGGAGAGGATGTTCCAGGGAGTATTCATTCCGGAAAATGGCGAACGGGATGGGGTGCTAGCTAGTAGGAAGGATGGGAAGTGGAAGCACGTTGCCAAAATGGTGTGGATGGCGATGAAACAAAAATGAATAGCTTACGAGAGGGAATGTGTGCATGGTGATTGGGTGCCGAGAATGGCGATGGCAAAGGCAAGGCAACGGAGGTGGAAAGACATAAGAGGGAGGGGTAAGAGGTGGGTTGGGCTGCCGTGAGTGGTAGCGAGGACAAACGTGCGCGAGGACCCGTGGCACCGTGTGGCATCGTGGAGAAAGTAGAAAAGGTCCGTACGTCAAGACAGTGTTCCTCAGCTGCTAGCTGTAGGTGAGTCTGAGTCGGATGAGTTTTTGTGTCGACGTCGTCGCTAACCGTGACCGCTGTACGAGCAGACGATGTCGAGTGGTGTTGCTGAGTCATCAGAGACTCTATCAGATCTCGGAGCACGTGTCTCTCTATATCGTCATATTCTGAACTGAAATTTACTGCGTCCCGTCCAGCGACGACATTCGCCCAGGATGATCCCCATCCGGTCCCTCCCAGCACCATCTCCCCACCATCCCCTCCCTTTCCGCTTCCCTCCCTCCCCAGGTCCCACCGCGCCCTCCTCTCCTCGCGAACAACCCCCTTTCCTCCCCGTACAAGACTTCCCCCGCAGACGCATCTCCTCCCGCGACCAGGTCCCCCCCCGTACCCCGCTTCCATTCCCCGGGGACCATCACAAACCACGTCGCTTTTCAGCCGGCTCCTCTTCCTCTTCGTCCATTCTCTGTCCATCCCCGCCACTCCAGACAGCCGGCATTGGCCGCAAGGTTGCTGAGTCCCTCCAGCTCTTCAAAGAGTCCGAGGAAAGACCTCCAAAGGCTGAGACGGCGCTGGCTAAACGCCGCTTTACAACCTCACACCCAAACGGCGGCGTTGAAGAGGCCAGATACGAATTTGTCAAGCGGGCGGATTGGCCTGATCCGGAAACAGCTGCACTCCGGAGAGAACGAAGCTCAACCGCTTTGGAAAATGTTAGAGCTCGCGGAAGCATCGACTCACAATCCAGCAGGGTCTCTCTCACACGCGACTTACCCCTTTCCGATCCATCCCAGTGGCGCAAAGACGTTCCTCGTCAAGACACAATCATTCGTGGCAGGCGCAGACGGCGAGCGTCCGATATTGAGCCCCAACCTAGCTCCCCCGAGCCCTCCCCTATCACTGTCCCCCAATCTCCATGCATCCGACCCCACTCTCGAGCTTATCCCCCTTCGCCTTCGCCTTCCCGCTCACCCACTGATCGCATACCTCCATTAGCGCTATACGCTCCTACCATAGATTCTGCCACCATCACCGACGATCCCCACATGCCAGATTCGAGCTTGGTTCTTACCAATTTCAGTCGATCCCACTCGCGGTCACCCACTCCTACACATATTACTTCCTATGCATCTCCGGTCGTTTCACGTCCCACCATGCTTCCATCACCCACTCGCTCATTTTCGCCGTGGTCGACTGACGACGAGTCTACTTGGGAGACCTCATCAATAACTTCAGATATCTCTACCACATCGGGAACTTCGGAACACCCACTTTCATATTATCAGGTACGAGATCCATCGATTGATCCGGTGGACGAAGGAGATAAGGTCCGAACATCTTTTCCTCACAAGTCGGAGGATGACGCCAGTTCCTATGACCCCAACTTTTGGAACGCAGATTCGTTGAATTTGGTGTATGGTGATTCTGAGGAAAGCCTTCCCCACATTCCCTTGCGCCCCTTCCGCAACCAGGTTGGTGGCCACAGTGCGATCTATAAATTTACCAAGAGAGCTGTATGCAAGGTCAGTATATGCACGCATGCGATGACGTTTGGATAACACCATTCATCCCAGCCTCTCGTTTCGCGAGAGAATCAATTCTATGAAGCGGTCGAGCAAGAAGCTCCACCCCTTCTCGGCTTTATCCCGCGATATCTGGGAGTCATGTTGGTGACGTATCGTCGTGTCTTCAAGGGCTCTGTAACACCTCCTAGTCCACAACCATCCGCCCTGTTCCCTGTTGCTCACTTCTCTGGTTCGGTGGTGCAGAGGGCCATCAGCGAGCCTGACTACTCATTCAGTAACGTACCTGTGGAGGACGTCGGCTCGGGGATGACGATGGAAGAAGCAGAGTTGCCAGAGGTCGCGTTGGATCGTAACCGGCATATCATCCCAAAATGGTTGCTGCATCGGGGTCATCATGACCGTACATGCACCCACATCGAGTCGCTCCGTTTGGGTTCCCGCCGACTCTCGCGCCCAACGCGGCTCTCTGGTGCCACGGCGTCGAGTCCAGCATTGATACAGAACCAGGACGCTGTGAAGCCGAGCGCAAAGCAACTCCCCCTCTCTCGGCAATCTACGACGCCACTTGATAATGTTGATCCGTGCTACACGAGAAATGCGGTACGAGCTACTGCCTCTTTTGCGGACCCTAGGTCAGCTTGGGCAGTTATTACATCGGAGGACTCTCAGGATAGCCGGCCCGGTTTTCGCACCTTTCGATCGGAATTAGCCATTGGCCCACAGCAATCTTCGCCTAGCTGGTTCCGAGGAACTGGTTCCACGACTGTGAATACCAAGCTAAAGGATCACATCTTCAGTACAATCCTGCGCCGTTTCCACCGTCGTGGTAACCCTCGGTGGCTGAATGGATTGCATACGGAGGACGAAAGAGAGGTGTCCCTTCGGCAAGGGCAGGCGCTGCTGGCATCTCCACGACCGCGGTCAACGTCCCGCAAGCAGTATGCAGGTCCAACCGGGCGGCTTAAGGAACAAGATAGTCGTTACACACCTGCCCTGCGAAGAGTGCGAAGCGATGGCGAGATGGGTCATGATGGACAGAACGTCCCTTTTGACATAGACTATGATAGGTTGGGTGACTTTGTCGGCCGGGAACGGTCAAACTTTGCATTTGACGGCAAGGATAGGATCCCACCTCTGTTTACTCGGCGAAGATCTCGCTCACGATCTGTAGATTCACCTCCGGTCTACCTCACTTCTGCACCGCCTCCGATTCGGCCAATTTCGTCAAGGAGAAGCTCCGGTGCCGTCTCACGTCAACACCACTTCATCCTCATGGAGGATTTAACAGGTCGACTGAAGCATTCCTGTGTGTTAGACTTGAAGATGGGAACTAGGCAATATGGAATGGATGCTATCCCATCAAAAGAGAAAAGTCAACGCAAGAAATGTGATCGAACGACAAGTCGCCCCCTCGGTGTCCGTGTTTGTGGTATGCAGGTGTGTTTCTACTGAAGAACGGAGGTTGTCAAGTGCTGACTACTCATTCGCAGGTATGGAACCACGTAACACAATCTTACGTTACCCAAAACAAGTATATGGGACGCGACATTCGAGCCGAGGAGTTCCCGTCCCTGCTTGCGTCCTTCCTACACGATGGGGAACGTCTACTCATTTGGCACATTCCAGTTCTACTTCAAAAGCTGTACGCGCTCGCACGCATCATCAGTCGTCTGAAAGGCTTTAGATTTTATGGTTGCAGTCTCCTCCTGATATACGATGGAGACCATGACGCCCAAGAGGCCTATCGAGTGTCGGCTCTGGAACACCCATCTTTACGGAGTAAGCGCGGGGAATCGTTGGAACGCTCGCAAACGCGTTCCAGGAGTCAGGTCGCCGCCCGATCATCTCTAAGAAGAACGCACAGCGAAGACCTGTTATTCGGACCTGTATGCAGAGGGTCTGGGGGGAAGCGCAAACGTGGAGAGGTCAATGTCCGTATTGTCGACTTTGCCCACACCACCACTGGACGGGACTGGGCTCCGTATCCACCACCTCCGGGCCGAGCAATAATCCATCAGGTGTCGAGTTCCAAAGGGTATCAAGCCGAGGTTGACGCAGAGAGTGGTGTTATCTATGCTCGCTTCCCACCGCACTACCCCGAAGAACCTGATCGCGGGTTCTTGTTCGGCCTGAAGAATTTGGCAGAGACTTTGGAGAAGATCTGGAATGACGAGCGAATGCGGAGGATTAAAAAGTCCCGAGACGACCCTTTAGTTGATACCTCGCAGCTCCCACCGTTAGTTCTAGGTGGCAAGGAAATTTTTGACGAAATTTTTGGTCCACTGGAGTCTGGCGAGGATCCCGGAATGTTATCCACGTGAGTTTGGTTGCCCTGTTACGCTGCCTCCATGTGCGTCATCCTTTTTCTTTCCCCATCGTTATATTCGATCACTTCCTATCCACGCTTGGTCGACCTTGTCTAGACTTCATCTTACATGTCTAAATGTGTATCGCATTCTCCGTCGTTCCAAAGGCGTCTGTGTATTGTTTCATCCTTTTTTCTTTGCCAATCAATGCCTTTAGACAAAATGACCAGCATCTTTGTATTGTTACGAAGAATACTCGTTGTCTAATGCAACTCTCGCGCTTTCTTACTGCTTCTGAGTTGGGGTTGCTGCACTCAGCGGCGATGTGGTGAAACGCATGGTACAGGGGCCAGGAACGGTGATTCTATTGACGGAACATTGCACTTGCGCAAGTGTGCATCTATGACAAGGAAGGCTTGTCACGAGTCGTCGCTCTGGATATAGTTGGCACGGATGTCCTTCCACTGCCGCTGGCAGAGAGCGCGTCAGCGCATGTGATAGGTGGGGTTGTTGTAACTCACGCCCTTGTTCCAGTGGTCCCAGAATGACTGCACGGCGACGTCAAAACCGACGCCAAACACGAACGCTCCCGCAAAGATGGTGGAGACGAAGACACCTAGACGAAATTTGCGTTGAGGGTTAACGCTGCGAGAGCAACTGCAACACGTACTGTTCCGCTTCGCAATCGTGTTGTAGAAGGCACTGGGGAACTGACGGGAGAACATTAAGCAGTATTCGTGTTGTGCAAGGGCCAGCACCTACTGCCATTGTTTTCGACGGGATGGTGGTAAGTACCTAGAAGACGTTTCCGGTCAAGTCCGAGTTGAAGCGTGTAGAGGTTGACATTCCCACGCGTCTCCTTTTTCACTCAGAGAAATGGTCTTGCGATGGGCCTCGCCACTGCGAACGGCTCGACTGGCCCCGCATGGCACGTCCAGTCCAAACGCAGCTCCCTTCAGGGCCTTGTCACTGTCCCCAGACACCCCACCCGCTCGCACGACGCCCCCACACCTGGAATTCCCCCCAACCGGACCCATTCCGTGTGACGCAGTCCCAAACCCTCTGACGCGATCCAGGTCGTCTGCTCTGGTCCCGAAAACCGTCGCACCCCCTCCAAAATACCACTTGCACGGCATCTTTAGCAGGAACAACACCAAAGTCTACCTGTGTGGACCCGACGGGAAACTGCTGCCGCAAGGTTGGTGGAGCGGCGGTAGCTGTGGGTTCAAGGGTTCGAACCGCAAGTCGCACGAGGCAGGGTACCAGTGCGCGGTGCACGCGTTCCGGCGGCTGGAGGAAGTCATCAAGGAAAAGAGTCACATATCGCTTGCGTTGCACTTTGCAGGGTTTGGCAAGGGCAGATTCGCTGTCGAAGGCGTGTTCTTGACGAGCGAGGGGGACAAAATACGACCGCTGGTCGTCGAGGTCGAGGACAGGACCAAGATAAAGATTGGCGGGACCAGGTCGAAGAAGAGGAGACGCGTCTAGGCAAGTGCGGGCACCCTGCCAAATGGACAGTTTCTCATTTCTTTGCCAGCATCTTGATAGATCTATACCATGTTGGTATAATATTTGCGCCAACATAAGTCTAATGGATGGTATACAATTGCGGTAATATGACTATCTTCTCTATGCCTCAGGCGCCGAAAAACGGATCAGATGCATATTTTTCATAGTCTGGCCTTGCTAACGAATTGAAAGCCACTCTCTTGTCGGTCTCTATGTCATCTATGAGTGCCTCTGTTCTCTTGGATTAGTATCTGGACACCGTTTTGCGAGAATGATACGCTTGCCTCGAGAAATGTAATCAAGTTCTGGACGAATGTATCCCAGCACCAGTGCTTTTAACTTGTACCCGTAAAAGTCAGCCTGGAAGTTGTGCATGATGTGAATTTCCTGGATGTAGGGGTTGAGCAGTGGGCTTTTTGCGGCAATGCACGATGCGTACTGCCGTCATCCGTTCGTTCTTGTAAAACGGATTCCAACCCAGACTCATTACCATGGGCAGCACAAGATGGTCTTTGGTTGGCAACTCCGACGGTTGGTCGTCCACAGAGTACACCACTCGGGCGTATCCATAGTATACCCCAGGCTGGGCGATGCTAGCCATGTGTGCGATGGATTCGTCGGGGAGGTTGGCTAGGTGTGGGCGTAATGTAAGGAATGATATTACAGAGGGTCTACACACACCAGTCGGACACCCGAGTTCCTTGCCCCCTCTCCCAAAGCCATGTTGTACAGTTCCCTCGAGTTGGATTGGGTATGGATCCTCGAGAGCACCGGGTCCCACAATGTCCGGCCTGCTGCTACGGAACGAGTCAATTCGAACTGGGGGGGGTTGTGCTGCAGGTGCTGGAGAT
>JBBPJN010000671.1:0-11184 GCA_038088755.1 Boletus aff. separans
GCTGAGGGTGGAGTATTTCAAGGAAAACATTGTTCTGTTGCATGCAATGTGGCGATTAGGTTCAGATAAGTTAGTATATCTATCCCGCTTCTTGTATTCTCCGCCTTACATGCTCTCCTTTACAGAATTAAAATGAATCCGGTCGCACACGCGGATGATGTTGCGAAGGCCTTCCAGAGCCTCGTATCAGAACGCATCCTTCCGATAGAAACTGTGTCCAAAGTCGTCGTCCTCTCACAAGGAGCCCTTTGGAAACATCGCATGATCCGCGACACCTCACCGCCTTCAAATAGGAGATCGGGCGGACTTCCAGATCCACCAGTCATCGAATTACAGATTTTAACTCACCTCATCGCTATCCATCGTGTCCTTCTCGAGATAGGCGCTGCTGAGCTTGCTGTCCCCCCTGAAGATGCCGCAGAGAATGATCTCGCCCAGCGTATCACGGCGCCATTCCGTCGTACCTTACCCGCTTTGCGCATCGCGAGCAAGTGGCTTGTAGCCAATATCAAATACGTTCTGCATGCCGCGCGTTCTCCCGTCGGCGGACAGTTTAGTCCCACCGGGAGAGGTACCCGAGGAGTACAAATTGAAGGATTGCCTCTATTTTGGGCTAAATTTGCCCAGTTCTATAGTGCATTGAGTGGTACATTTCCGTCGGCGAGCTTACCTCCCCTTACGACTCCCCTGGACGAAGACACCGATCTGAAGGGTTTCCTTCCATTACGAGATCTTTTAGTGGGCGGAGGTACACTGGTGGACACGCCTGGGACCGAGACAGAGGGACGGCAGAATGGAACGACGCCTCCCGGCCTTGAAAAGGTTCATCCAAACGAGGAACAGTTAATGAGGATTTGGGACTTACTTAAGGATGCCAGGGCGCTCGCTGAGCTTGAGGTGAGAGTTCAATTAATGTGGGTGATCTCTACCCGAACTTACGCCATCATCTTATCAATAGATTTGCCCCATCCATCCAGATGATAATACGTTTTCTTTCAATGATGGCGTCTCCGCAGTCTCATCTGCGGATATCCATGAGCCAGCCCTCCAAGTCCCCGATCAAATTATTCCCTATGTTCTGCAGGGTTTTTCAGGGCGGGAAAAGGAACCAGAAGATGATGCGATGACAGATACGAGCCGAACAGATGATGACCCGGTTGGTGATGCCTTCCGGGAAGCACTCGATGATCACGGGCCAGTAGACGACGAGGATGATGGGGAGGTCATTCTGTGGAATCCTAGGTCTGCATTTTGTCTATCTGGATCTGCCTGAAGTTGATTGCACGTATCAGACCGCTTGGCTCGCCTCCGGCTCCTGTGCCTGCTGCACTTCCCACTACACCAATCCTTCACAGTACTAATAAAGCGGACGAACCGCCTACCTTAATCAAAACACCTAGCGCAACAACGGCTGGGCGTGCAGCCTCCAGATCTCCAGTAATCGTACCTGGTACTACGGCCCAAGACCTTTTGAACAACGTCATAAGACGTGGTCCTTTCGACGTTTTTCGCCCCCAACGGCCCCCAACTTCGAGTTCCATCCAGCCTCGGTTCCCCTTTCCACTGGGTCCAAATGCGCCACCTTCAATCTGGTCGACTTCGCTAGACCATCCGCAACCCTCTCCTCATTTTCAGTCATCTCAATCAGTTTCTGCCGTCAATCCGGGACATCGTCAATCAATGTCACCGTCATTAGGGACGCCACAGCACTTTCCACAACCACCCTTTAAGACTTCTTACAGTTTATCCGGTCCAATGACTCAATTGACGGAGCATCGCCAGTCTCAGTGGCAGAAGTCAAACAGTAGCTCGTTCATTGATCCCGCTATTGTGTCTGCCGCATCTACTAGTCAAACGACAACGCATCTCGGAGGACCGACTTCATACCAAGGATTCTCAAACGGTCATATGCAGCAGTATAGCCCACCCAGTCAGCACCACAAGAGTCCTTCTACTTCTCGTACATGGGGAATTCATGGTTAACGTCGGTCCTCTACTCAAACGTCACTCCAGCATTGTCCTGTCAATGTGGCTTGCGCCATCAGATGGCTTATCAAACCAATTACCGTTCCTATTCTCGCTTCGGAGTCATCTTGTGAACGATCTTGGTCCACGAGCTTCGATCAAGTCACACCCTAGCTCGCTAGAAGGGGGGTCCAGCATACTTGCTCCGACCAGATGGTACCTTCGCCCCTTACACTCCGACTCAATAGAAAGTGGCGATCGCTTGTCCAGAACTCTCTACTTCTTTTTTCCTCTTTCTGCTCATATGCTAGGTTTCGCCCACTTATCTTTGGTCGCGAAAAAGGCATTTATTATGTGCATTCTCGTCTGTATGAATGGTGCTGTCTTGAAAAAAAAATCACTCGACTGATTACTCTCGTATCCCTCTCGTATCCCTTTGTCTGCTCTTGCTGGACGTTTGTCGTTTTTGATTTGCCAAATGGTCTCTGTGTATGTAGTGTTGCCTTTTGTCGCTCGACCTAGCTGATTTGGGTAACTCGGATACGCTATAACTTGCATGTCTTATGTTTTACTTTATAGCGACTGAACGTCAGCCCGACCCTCGGCGAATGTCCGCATCTTCATGTTACCCATTACCTAAGTATCTTTACATCCGACGCTCAAGCCGAAAACCAAGTTTGTCCATATTAAACATCCACCGTTCAAGCCAGCCGGGTGTCCTCCTCGGCGGATGCGGTAAAGATTGACAACAAGAAAAAAAAACGCATATACCTCGCGTATACGAGAGGATAACTCAAAGGACCAATCGATCACGCGCAGGTACCCACATATCAGCCGAAGCGGGCAACTTGTGGCGTCTTTTTTTTTTTTTTCTTTTACGCCTATACACACCAGCATTGCGGGAATTCGTCATTCAAGTTCGCCGCGCGTGTGCGTGGTGAACAAAAACGCGTCCATGTCTAATATGTGCACTATCAGAGGCTGTGCCGTGTGTGTCTGATATATGCGCTCGTACCCTCGGAGTCATCCAAGCTCCGATGTGATAACTAGCACATGGCCAAGGACCCAAGGCTAACCTAAGCTGGGCTACCCAATCCCGAGGTCATGCGCATCCATAGGGTGCCCTCTGAATGCCTCCATGGTGGGCACTGAACTTGGATGATCACACAGTGTGGGTCGTGCTCGGCGCATCCTGCGCGGCTTGCGATGTGGGACGCCGCACTTGCTTTCAAGTCAAAGGCAACAGGGTCGGCCGCGCGCATGGGCGTTCCAGCGCTCACGGAATGTCACATCATCACCCGGGCTGACATGTGGACAGTAGGATCCGAGGCAGACAAGTGTTTTCGGATTGTGGGTAGCCGCCTAAATACGTTCGTTCTCAAGAGCCATGTCTCCCAATGCCGAGAAACGCGTGAGAGGTAATGAAAAGGACGAGGACAGAGGAGGATGCGCACGACTCAGATCGGCAAGCCAGAGTGCACGAGGTCTCGTACCAAGTTGACTCACTAAATAGGAATAGTGCAGTTTTTTTATCACATTTTGGACAGGCACATCAGAACTCGCACAAAAGTTACAGAAAGGAGAACGTTACGGTGGTGCTTTGCAGATGGAGAAATGAAGGGGGATATATAACGGTGGCAAGTGACAAGGGGAAGTGGGTTACGGTCTAGAACCCAGCGATTTCGATTTGGGTTTCGCATTTTTATCTAGATTGAACACTGGTATCAAAAAGCCACGAAGAAGAAACGAGAGCTAGTCTGGGTACAGTGAAGGATGGCGTCCATTCCGAATTCTAGTTACCTAGAGCCAGCCAGGCGCCACATGTAGTCTACAGCTTCTCACCGCCGCAACCAATGATGGTAACCTGGGACTCGAAATCAATATGTAATGCTGTAGTTGATTATACCATCAAAGGCATGGAGAGCCATAACGGTCTAAATCAGGGAAAGGGACAACTCATTAACCTCGAGTCCTAGAGCGCACCGGGCGCCACACATAGTCTACAACTTCTCGCCACGACCAATGACGGTTACCTATGACGAGGAGTCAATAATGCTGTCGTTAATAATACCACCAAAGGCATGGAGAGAGTAACAGCGGTCTAAATTGGAGAGGGGAAAAACTCATCTAACCTTGAATCCAATATCTCGGAGTTTGTCGGCATCGAGTAAGATACGGCCGTCGAAGACGAAAGCTGGTTTCTTCATGTTGAGGTAAACTTCCTTCCAGTCAATGTTTCGGAACTCTTTCCACTCGGTAGCGATAACAACAGCTTCAGCATCCTTGCACGCTTCAAGTGCGGAGCTAAATATTTTCACGCGCTTCTGCACTAAGGGTGGCAGGGTATTATTGTGCAGTTGTGGAGCCTCGCCCAATCGATGTAGTCAGAGGTCGGATACTTACGGGTCGTGAGTGGGATCGCGGGACATGCCTCAGAAAGGTCGTTCCAAATTTGCTGCTGTTCAACTTGTGGATCGTAGATGTTCACGTTCGCGTTCTCTGCTTGAAAGTCGCGGACGAGGGAAATAGCCGCTGACTCGCGGGTGTCTCCGGTATCAGCTTTGAATGCGAAGCCAAGAACGGCAATATTCTGTGGAAAGGCATTAGGTTTTGTTCCCATGGTATAGGACGTAAACGGTTACAAGACGAAAGAAGCGACCTTACCTTGCCAGTAATTGTGTTGAAGAGCGTGTCCACAACCTTCTTCGAAAACCTGGTCTTCTGATATTCGTTCATTAGCACCACCTGCCTCCAGTAGTTGGCAACTTCCGGAAGGTGCAAACTTTCACTGAGGTACACCAGGTTCAGGATATCCTTTTGGAAGCACGAGCCCCCAAAACCAACGGATGCACGCAAGAATTTTGGGCCGACACGAGTATCCTTGCCGACAGCATATGCCACTTCATCGATGTTGGCACCAGTAGCCTCGCAGATAGCTGAAAGGGCGTTGATGGAGGAGATGCGCTGGGCCAGCATTGCGTTTGCGGCCAGCTTAGACAGTTCGGAGGACCACAAACCCACGGTAAGGATGCATTCTTTCCTGTAAAATGAACATGAGCCATAAGCTCACTATGATGGAAGAGACAAGATACTGACGCAACCCAGTTAGCATACACCTCTGTGAGTGCATCGCATGCGGCCTTGCCCTCTGGCGTCTCAAGAGACCCGATGAGAACCCGGTCGGGGGCAAGGAGGTCGTTGATGGCAGTGCCTTCGGCGAGAAATTCCGGGTTTGATAAGATGTCAAATCGGCAGTTTGGATGCGAGTTAGCCTCGAGAATTGTGCGCATAGACTCGGCGGTACGGCATGGTACCGTCGACTTCTCGACCACAATCTTACTCGAGTTGGCAACTGCAGCGATGCGACGAGTCGCGAGTTCAACATAGCTATAACAAGGTGAGGTATAGGGTCAAGCGGTAAAACGTGAAGTACGAACTTTAGATCTGCAGCGAAACCAGCTCCAACGCCGCTCTTCTTAGTCGGGGTATTGACGCTGACAAAGATCAGATCGGCTTCACGGATGCCTTTGTCGACGTCTGTAGAAAAGAAGAGGTTGCGACCGCGGGCTTGACGGACGACACCTTCAAGACCAGGCTCGTAAATCGGCAGCTTGTAGTCTGTGCTGTTCCAGGCATCTATCCGAGCCTGGTTGATATCCACGATAGTAACTTGGATGTGGGGACATTTGAGGGCTATGATCGCGCAGGTGGGACCACCTAGCGAAATGTGGGCAAAAGTTATTTCATATGGCAGCAAGCAACACAGACCGACGTAACCAGCACCGACTAGGGTCAGGTTGTTAGTGATAGAGCCAACTAATCTGTCCTTATACGCACTGCAACAAATCTTGTTAACCGCGGGCATTTGGGGGCAGATTGGAAGAGAAATTGGGAGTGGTGACTTTTTCTAAGGTGGTAAAGCTTGTTGAAACGAGTGGACGTTTTACCGAGTTTTGGCACTCCAACGCTTAATGCCCATCGCCGCTTCTTGATGGCCTTGGCACGGGATCGGATACCAAATTTATACAAGACAGTTTGCCTATCATCGGAAACGCTCTGTGACATCTTGAACTCAACCTTGATAGCTGTCGAGCGCAGAGGTGTGAGCAATAGATTGGAAAAATGCCCTCTGATCAGCATTACTCTCCCTGACACCCGTGCTCTAGGCTATGCGCACGCCTTGGTTCCGTCGCACAAATGGGTCCACCTTATCACCCAAGGTCACCCGTTTCATTGGACCCGAGTATGCTCCGTTTCATCCAAGAGTATGGTCCCTTTCGCTTATCTCCTTTCTCCATCCTTGGACAATAAAGACTTAGCCGAACGTTGCTCTCCTTCATGACTGACCAGTCATTGCCGCCGTGTTGCACCTCTGTAACACCGTGTTACGTTGACCAGCAGAGGTACATAATTTCCGCTACCTGATAGAGCTAAAGCTAAGAAGAGGAAGACCACCTCAATACACAGTTCTGGTGAGTCGTATGTAAGGCTGCCATCCGACTGGCCGACCACTCCGTCATTACATTAAGGAATGATTTGGTCATAGATTCTCGACGTAGCCTCTTCTAAGGACTTGCGTGGAAAACACTCTGACCCTGCAAACGAAACCCCACTTGAGAAGATCCAGTGTCCTCCCAACTAGGCGGGGGTGTGAGTGGAGAAATGATCCTTGAGTTCCCATGCGCGATGACCTTGGCTCACAGTCCCTTTTTGCAAACAAGTATTAGGTATGCAAACGTCTTCAGGTTAGGGATAATATCTATTTTGGCCGTCATCCTTGAAGCTGAATTGAATTGCTACCACGAACAAGCACTTTATTATGGTTCGCTCTTGTTAACGAACACATTAAAGGCTAGGTCAAGTTAAGCTTTTATCCGTGTCCGTCACTCTTTGTCGGACCTTCGTAGATCATTTCCAGTGGTTGTCTCCTTCAGGCTCTGGTGCGGGCAATGGAGTTGGTACTCAATATACCATTATTGGGCTGCATTGTGGGCTTCCTTTTACTCGTAAGCGCCTTCAGACTTGCATCCATGGTGTTCGAAAACAAGTTCATCAACATCCGTATCCCAGGAATGCAGGTTCCATCATATGTAGAGCTGAAATTCTGCGCAATGAGCGCATCGAACGGAATGAATGACCTCTCTTCTCGTCTCAATCCTCGAAACTTCCTCTTTGTCAGCAAGCAGGTATCCTTGAAAACTGCTCTCAAGTGATGTCATGTATATTCAAATTTTGAGCCACTGTAACCTGAGAGATTTTTCCTGGGATTGGAAAAGTGCATGGCCACTATCAAGTGATAACAAGCTATATGTACAGGGTTAGTTTGTGTAGGTAATAGCTGTATTAGATATAACTCACCTCAGTTGTTGTGTGCAGACAACAAACTGAGGTGTTTGATGGAAAATAGTGGACTTATATATACAATAACTATGTACTAATCAAAAGGAGTAAAAAAGGATTTAACAAAGATCTGGGCACAGGATATTAACAGAGTGTTAAATATACAAGATGGGGAATGTGATCATACAATGTACCTTCAATGGAGAAGTTATCCAAGTAATGTAATGGACATGTACCATATGCATGCCAGTGATTTGATTGACCCAATGATGGCAAGGCTGCATGCATGATTGCTAATTTTAACAATAACATCTATGCAGATTGTGCAGACTCCTATAGAATATTGTAGTTTGGAAACTTTGCAGCCTAAAAAGGCTGGTTTACTGGTTGTCTTGCAAAATCAATGAAGTCTACAATCCACTTTCAGATACATGCTATGTTATCTTGATCATCTTGTTTTTTCACAAGACAGGAATGTGGAAGGACAAATGGGCAGATAGTGTTATGGGCTGGCTATACACCAGACACCAAGGCTTCGCACTTGTATCCTAACCTTTGCTTTAACGTGCTCACGAAGCACTAGTTACCCACCACGGGCCGGATTGAACCAGTCTGCTGAGTATGGAGTAATGAGCCTGGTCCTTAACTACCCCTCAATAGAGCGTAAGTAGCAAGTGGATTTGACTGAGGAGTTCAGCCGAATACACCAGCTTTTTATATTACAAGGGCCTGCGCACAGACCAAGGTACACTACGATAAGGTGTGAATGTATTAGACTAAATGCAGTTATATGATAACGGAGATTAAGAGAGAAGCCCACGGCAATCAACTGTCAAACGGAGATGAACGTAAGAGAAATAGAAGTGATGGAGATTACTGTGGGAAATAGATAAGGGAAATAATGCGGGTCTGTGGCGAGGGTCTAGCCCTGTCACATGTTGGTTCCCGTGATCACGTGCACAGGTCATGTGACCATCGAAAGACAAAGTTGAAGTTCAAAATGAGTGTACGTGTGTGAAGTAAAAGAGTGTATGTATGGCTTTAGTGGTGTGTCCGTAACAGATAGAATCAAAATTGTTCGAAGGAGGAAGTCCGGTGATGAAATCTACAGAGAGATCTTCCCAGGGCCATTTAGATACGGGAAGAGGAATTAACTTGCCAGTGGGTGCCTTTTGCTTACCCTTCATGAGGGCGCACACCTGGCAATGATCTATGTAATTTTTGACGTCTTTCGTGACATCAGGCCACGTGAAGTATTTCATTAACAGTGCTATCGTACAATGGTGGCCTGAATGTCCACTGATCGGGGAATCATGACAAATGGATAAAAGTTCATAATGTAAGTCATCAGGAATGTAAACTTTTTTGTTTTTATTCATAAATATTTTTTCATCGGGGTTATAGGTAAACTCTGGTATTTCCTTTTTTATTTTTTCTGATTGTTTTTGTATTTTATCATAAAATGAAGAAGAAATAGAAAGCCCGTTAATGAAAACAGATTCGGGCAGTATGGTAATATTGGTATTATGATCCGGGACGGCGTTACCGTGATCAGGTCTACGTGATAAAGCATCAGCATGGCTGTTGGACAAGCCGGGTTTATACACCATAGAATAATTAAATTCCTCCAGAACCGCATGCCACCTAGCTTGGCGTGATGTCAGGTTCTGAGATTTTTTCCAATACTCTAAGTTTTTGTGATTGGTCCAGATTTCGAATCCTTCACGACCGATTAAGTAATGGTGCCACTCTTCTAGTGTGCGAATTACTGCTAAGAGTTCTTTATCATAAATGGGGTAATTCCACTTAGCAGAGTTAAAGGAATGTAAGATGAAGGCTGAGGGCCTCCACAAACTGTCATCACATAATACCGACAACACGCCACCTGTGGCTATGTCACTGGCATCTGTTTCTATATGCATCTTTTTGTTCCGATCTGGGTAGGCCAGAAGGGGTGCTTTTGTAAATTTTTCTTTTACAGCGTCGAAAGCCGTTTGTTGTTCGGCGCCCCATTTAAATACCGTATCTTTTTTTGTGAGGTCATTGAGGGGTCGTGCTACTTCAGAGAAGCCTTCTATGAATTTCCGATAGTAGTTGCAGAGACCGAGGAACGCTTGAAGTTGCTTGAGCCGGGTGGGAACCGGTCAGCCCATAACTCCTTCTACCTTCTTCTCCTGCATCTCTACACCACTTTTGAAAACCGTCATTCCCAGGAAGTCTACCTTCTCTTTCGAGAAGAAGTATTTCTCGGGTTTGGCATACAAATCGTTTTCTCGTAATTGTAACAAAACCTCTCGTACTATGTCCTCATGTTCTTTTCTACTTTTTTCCTTCATAAAAATCATGATGTCATCTATGTAAATAATGACACATGCATACATGTCGTTGTATATATTGTTCATCATCTGTTGAAATGTAGGAGGGGAGTTAGTCATCCTAAAGTACACCACAAGCGGTTCGTAAGCTCCGATGGGAGTGACAAAAGCTCCTTTCCATTCGTCACCCTCTTTGATGCGGACATTGTTATATCCCCATCGGAGGTCAAGAGTAGTAAACAGATCGGCCCCTTTGAGCCAATCAATGAGCGTGGGTATCAAAGGAAGGGGATAGGCATTTTTAATGGTGCCTTCATTTAAGTAGTGATAGTCCATGACAAGACGCTTCTTGCCATCCTTTTTAGGAATAAAAAATACAGGGGCAGTCTGAGGTGACTTTGAGGGACGGATATATCCTTTTCCCAATTCTTTCTCGATGAAAGTTCGGACCTCATCCATTTCGGAATCCGATAAGGGGATTACTCGACCCTTTTTTGGAATGAAACTGTCTTTGAGATCTATCGCATAATCCTAGGGCTTTCGCTCAGGCATGTGCTCAGATTCCTTTTCTGAGAAAACATCGAGAAATTCATGGTACTGGGGAGGTACCTTATCCTCTAACCCCACCTCGATTGTTCGACAACGAGGCTGTGTACTAGGCCCAGCCTTAGTACAATCTTCTAGTACAGCACAATAAGAAGTACATCAAGTGAATGAAATGATTTTCTTAACCCAGTCAATGTCAGGGTTATGGCGAGCCAGCCAGTCGTAACCAATAATTAAAGAATGAGTACCTAATACCAAAACAAGAGCTTCGATGTACTCGGAATGTCCGTTTATGGAAATAAGAAGGTGAACTTTATTTTTTATTTTGCCTATTGCTCCGTTAGAGCTGTCAGCATTTTTTACGGAAATAGATTTAGCCAAAGGAATTAAATTGAGTCCGTTATTTTTACAGAAAGTGAAATCAATAAATGTATTTGACACTCCAGAATCCAAGAGCACCTTAAGTGTTGTTGAACACCAAGTGGCACTTCTCTTGAATGTGACTCTCGTGCGAAGTGACATTTCACCACCCAATTGGAGAGTACTCTCGAGCAATTTTCCAGGGGGTTTTTTTTTTGCATAACTTATTGGAATTTTCCTTATAAGGGAATTAAGCACACTTTGTTTTAATTCTGGTGCCATGCTCTGAGAGATGCCCTTTTTGGAATGCAAATATATATTTTTTATTACAAAAGAAAGATCAAAAACAGGAAAATCAGACTTGGTATAGTACACATCATTTGAGAGTAAAGAAGTATTGTTCAAAGGCTCTAGTCCATGACCATAACTGCCCCTTTCAGTTATGATCGAATCTAATTTAAAGAGCCGCCTGCCTTCTGCCAGCTCTCAACCTGTAACCTATCTCGCTAGTATGCTTCGGCCTCCACCATCATGTACTTCTGTCGAAAGGAGGTAGTCGGGGGTGTCAGGAGGGGGCAGGCCGATCTGGTTTGAACTTGGGGTGCTGTTATCTGCAGCTGAGGGAAAGAGTATGCGTTGCTTTGTTCGTGAGAACTGG
>JBBPJN010000672.1:0-11182 GCA_038088755.1 Boletus aff. separans
ATATACTATACTATTGAATGGTACACATAATCATATAGATTATGTATCACGCCGTGTCTAAGCCGAGCGTTGCTTGCTCAGACCAAATATATTCCAACAGTCTCCGACCGTGTCGGCTGGTGGCGAAACCTCCAGACCGTGACCTCCAGACCGTTCCATCCCTGCGTTGACTGCGACCGACTTTAGGGTCCAGACCGTGATTTGCCCTCATATCTCCATCCCTGCGTTGACTGCGACCGACTTTACGCAGAGGGCTCGCTCCTTTTTTTTCCCCCCCAACTTGCACGACTTGACGTTACGATGCGAAACCTGGGATCCAGTATCGCAGTTGCTCCCCTGCGCCCGACTGCCTGTTATCGTGAATTTCACTGCGTTTACCGACAGCTGTCCTTCCAGGCAGGACCTCTCCTCCTTCTTGGCCAGTGTCCAAGACATCCAGCAGCGAGGCACACCATAGAGATTAGAGCAATGGCTGAGTCACGTCGTTCGCTCGGAGGCTCCCCTACTACTACTTAGTATGCGCGGAAGACTTGCGGCCACGCATGGGCGCTCAGCCATCTTCGTCGACCTACTTGTAGACCTCGACACACGAAGTGGAACGTGTGGGCCTGACGGGACGACGACGTCGTAACCTCATCTAGGCTAGAAACAACTCAAGGTTTTTGGCATCACGCCACAACACGCAGCCCGCCGATCATGTAATCGTATGTGTGTAACACTCCTGGCAGAACCTTGTCGGTCGCTTCGCGAGACCTGTCCTTGCCCGTCGACACGCGCCTGCAAAGCGGATTGATGGACTCGGAGAGCCTCGGGCTGACCGTGCCGCGCACGATGTGGCTCAACTCAAACATCGGGGCGGGGTCTGTACCGCCTGTGGCTTGTTTCGTTTGCTCGCGCGCCTTGCTCCAAGGTCGCTTGCGTTGGTGAGGCGCCAGTAAAAACGGAGGTATGCAAGGCCGTTGGCGCGATGTGTGTAACAGACGTGCCTGGGAATGAGATCATAAACGACTCCGTGCACATCGCTCGACTGGGCTTGGACAATCATCATCATGCCTTCCCTTCCCTTCCGGAACGACGATAATGGGCCGTGATTGCAGTGGTGATCAATCAACGCGTCATGACACCGGGATGTCTTCGCGTCCTCATATCCTTACGGGGCTGACAGGGTGTTTAACACATGCGCGCGAATTCTGGGCGATAGGTCGTCTACAATCGACGGGAGCATCTTCGACTCTCCCCCATCATGATGAATAACTTGTCACACGTCTCCTGATTGACTTCAACGCATTTTGACCAAAATTCATGACTGGATAACACTTGTATCGCAGGAACCAAACACTTCGAGATTCAAGAACCGACGTACTGCCCCCCCAAGACACTCGTAATCGCCCTCCTCGACATTTTCCAGCTAGCGGGATCATCTAGCTCTCACACATGAATGAATTCATTTCCCGAGAGCATCGTCGCTCAATTTAAATGCAGATTAATGTGATGGTTAGCTAATGGGTATGCAGTCGAGTCTCTATGTGACATCACGATATGATGTGCAAGTACTTCAAGGCTTCGGGCGAGGTGTGAATTTGAGCAAGCATCCATCCTTGGGGAAGAGTGTTGCAATGATCCTGTCCACAAACATCCATTCAATACACATAGAACATCACACAGGGCACAGGACGTACTGGACTTTATCGCTCTCAGGTGTGAGACGGTGCTCCCAGTTGGTGAGCACACTGGCAGTCGCAAGGACGAGTGCAATGTTCAATTGAGCATACTCGATACCGATGCATTTATGAGGACCACTGCCAAACACGAGGTAGTTTTGAGGGTTGGTGTTGGCAGAGTTATTGGGATCGAGCCACCGTTCAGGGATCAAGTTATCATGGTCGGGGTACACTGCGGGGTCGTGCAGAGAGTTGTAAAAGGAAGGAATCACCATACTGCTGGCAGGGACCGTGTAATCAGGAGTGATGGGGAATGGCTTCTTGGTCTTGTAAGGAACCTTGAAAGAAGATTGTCAAGTGTGTGCCCACAGAAACGTAGTTGAAAGGATTACCATGGTGACAGGAGGCTTGACGCGCATGCTCTCCTTAACAAAGGCCTTCAAGTACGGCATCTCCTCCAACATTTCCAAGGTCAAGGGCTTGTCGATATCATTACCCCGCACACAGTACTGTTCCTCGCGAATCTTGGCCAAAATCTCGGGTCGGTCGGCAAGGTGTTGGAAGCCGTAGATCAACCCACTGCTCATAGCATCCTGCGAGGCAAACAAGAACGAAAAGACAACCATGGCCATCTCACGGTCACTGAAATCCTTCCGACCCTTGTAACCAGGAGCTTGCAACTCCTTGACCCACTGCTCAAGCATACACTCTGGCTCAGCACCCTCTGCAATAGCGATCTTGGACTTTGCGGCAGCCAATTCCAACCATTTAAAGGCTACTTTGCGAGCTTGAATGGCTTTGTAAACTTTTGTTCCGGGAAGGGCGAGGGGGAAGTTGACGAGCTCGAGGGCACGGGTAATATCCCAATACTTTTGACTGATCTCAGCCGCGCCTTCCTCGGGAATATGGTTGCCGCAGAAGACACGCAACGATGTTTGCATATTAAGTTCACGTGCGGTCATCATGATCGACTTGGGTGAAGGATCGTTGGCAGCGTCCACGAGCCATTGGTTCAAATATTTGCGGGCGATGGCGTCCTGAATAGAGATGTAAATGCTTGAAGAGCGATGAGAAAATGACAACAGCCAAGGCTATAAAACGCGGAAAACGCGCACCTAAGTGCCTTGCGGGTGAAAAGCGTGTTCAAGACCCTTCGGTACTCTACATGGCTTTTACCAGTAAGGAAAACCCTGGGAGAAGAATACTATAGGATCCGTTCGCATGCAAGTAAAACGCATATACAAACCAGTTATCGGGCATGAGAATCGTTTTTGCAGAGTGGACAAGACAGGGTTCGGCGTGATTTGGAGAGTTCAAAATCTTGCGCGAAAACTCGTTGGACGAGGCCATGACGATGAAGCTGAGTGCAAGGTCGCGTCAATAAGCATTCGATGTGGATGCAAGGACGCGACTCGCATGTTGAATACGCTAACGGCACTGAGAGCACCAGAGTTCCACTGAGCCATGTAGCCCTCCATGGTCGGCTTCATGGAATCGGCAAATTTGCCAATGATTGGAATGGTCCATGTAGCGCCTGGGAGATGCTTTTTCTTGTACCTGTACACAGACTGCTCGAGGACAAGGAGAGTGGCGACTATGGCGAGTGTGGTGTAGAGCCAGGTTACCTGGTTGGTGGTAGGGAGGAAAAAAGAGGGGACGGGAATGTCAGCGAGGGGGGAGGGGGGGGGGGAGGGAGTAGGCACAGAAGAAGAATAATGGCGCAAGGCGGACGCCATGGTAGAGGTAGCTCGAAAGGAGAGATGAGAAGGAGATTCGGCTTAAAACCCCCCTCGCACGCTGATTGGTCACAAAAAAATCAGTCGACAGCGAGTGTTTATAGGCACAGCCACCGAGATCGCTTGCACCGCCACTCACCCGAGCCAAAAGTTCCCTGGCTCAGTATTGCCGGGGAAAGTGCCGTACAGAGGTGTTTGTGGTCCAGTCTCCTCGTCCCCTCGAGGACTGGGAAGGCCATCACGTATCAACGGAGTCTGAAGGCTAGTGCAGGCAGGCGGAGGAGACCTCGCTGGCCCAAGCGCTGGATGAGTGGTCATGGAGCAGACACAAATGGACAGTACCGTTATAAAGGGTCCAATCACAGTCCTCGTTCGAGCCGCGCGCTAATGTTGCGATTACTGGCGCTACAATGTGCTCATCCCAAGATATGCAATAGGGATTTTCCCACTGACATGCATGTGTTTCGCACCGTATGCTGCGATCACCCATCGCAGGGCCCTACATATGACTTGGTGGCTCTATTTCATTTCCACGAACGTGCACAGACATCAATCATCTGCCCACTTCATCAATCTCGGTGGGAATCCGTTCGTGAAAAGTGATATCTCCCGAAGAGTCAGCTGATCGTTGGCAGGGTGCAATTTCTTTCGACCAGAATATTGCATGGCACGTTTTTCTCCGAACAAGGTTGTCATCCGTCCTTTGTTTATTTCTTGAGCCGACAAAGATCCGGGACTGCTTTCAACTCCCACGGCCTACATATCTGCCCAATGGAAGGCTGGTTGTGCTCCAGTCATCCATGTACGTCTAGACGAGAAATGGATACTAGTAAAGGTACTAGCGCAACCTCTTTCTCTCCACCAGCGGTCAGCCTGTTACAAAAGCATCTGTGAGATTGAATGACACTGTTCAAGGACGGCCGTGCGAAGAACGTAACGCACCGTTCAATTAGGGACTTCAAACAACTGACACTTGCGAAAATGTGCCGAGACAGCGTCATTGATCTCGTGGTTGAGCGCGGATCGGACGATCATGCCACCACAGACGTAGCAAAAGTGAGTGTTGCACCCGGGAGAAATGCACTGCGCATGACATCAGGGATGGAGCGGAGAGAGGGCGAGCACATACCGTCATGTGATTACACCCAGTTTCCTTTTGAATCGGCGTCGTGCAATCTGTATGTCGGTTCGTAAGTCTTGGTATGCATCAAATGAAAATGAAAAAGAGATGCATGGTGCTGACGTACTCGGACAATGTTTCCACCCTTTTTCTTTCATCAAATGGTCCAGCTCGGATGATCCGTCACAAGAATGTTTCGGGCCATCGATGACAATCGTCTGCTCGCACTTTTTGCACCACACATGTTGACAGTCTCGTTGAGGACACACGATATTGATCGTCTCCGAGTAGTCTTCGCGATCCACAAAGGTAGGACGTCGGCACCTGTTCAAAGCACGTCATCCATCTCGCTCGAATCAAAAAGAGTACAGGTGGCATACATGCGACAGTGGATCTGCACAGTAAATTCTGCCAGCTCCATCTCGGTCAAAATCTGACAATGCTCTTCACTGACGCCCAGTTGTTCGATCAGGGACCTCGAGATCACTACAAACCAATACATCAACCTCACAGACGAGCGAAATAGCAAACCATGATGCCTACTAGCAGGTTGAACCTTGCTCTGCTCGACGATGGTACACATGGGACAAAATATCGGGTATCGATGTTCTTGGATCTTTGAGCGGACAAACTCCCTCAAACAGGACCTACACATCGTGTGCACGCAGTCATCTACTTTGGCAACGTCGTCCTCGGGCAGCTCGTCCATGCATATGCTACACTGAAACGTAGCTTGGATAAATTGGGAGAGCTCTGCATGCTCTTGACGGAGTCGTCGATCTTCCGAGTCAAACTCATCCTGGAGTGAGCGAGCGACATATACAGTCTGGATCCAGAGATCGTCTGAATCGGCGCTCGACTTTTCTTCAAGGTCAAGGTCGTCGTAAGTAGGTGGCGTTTTGGAAGGAACGGGGGGCGGGTTGTCGGCAAAGATACTTTGAGCGCCAGAGGTACCAATGTCCGGAGGCGGACGTGTAGGACGACGTTGGTCAGGTACCGTAGATAAGGTGTCAGTAGAACGACCATACGCGCCAGACGTCCGTGAAGGACCAGCGACAGCGTGGCTAATCAAGCCATAGGAGCGCCCTAGCAATCGACTCGCAAACGCCATCGCATAAGAGGAAGCATCATGCTTTGCCCTCATTTGTTCCCGATTCATAGCAGCCCGGAGGCGATCGACCTCTGACCCGAGCTGGCCGTTATCAGCGCTGAGCGTCTCGTTTTCGCGCTTGAGCTCCGTGATTTGCGCGCGCAGCGTGAGTATCGTCAGACTAGATTGGACAATGGCTCCCTCGTGGTCCTTGCGTCGATGCCTGCCAACGTACACGTGTGCCGAGCAGTTCGAGAGGAGCTGTGCTTGCCACTGGAAGTCGGACGAGTCAAAGATGCTCTGGTCGACGGTAGGCAAGATGTCGCTCAGAGTCCGGGCCGTGTTTTCTATCGACGTACTAAACACGAGACCCGCTCCAAGCGGATGTGAGGGACGAGGGTGTGAGTCAAAGACGACGAAGAGCGAGTTATCGAGCGTGCCCGTCACGTCGGCAAACTTGAAACAAGCAATGATCTCGGGTGGACGCGTGATGATCATCACAGCCGATTTCTCGATATTTCTCATGTTTCTGGAAGAAAAAAAGGCATCAAGATGCAGTTCGATGCGAGAGATACACGCGGTGCACACACTCGAGGAGAATCTGAAAGTGTTGGGGCGCCGGGCGGCCGTACTCGACAGACATGAGTTTGAGGGCTCTGCCAAAGATGGGGAGGTTGTGGATGTCATCGGCCTCGAGATGCAGATTGCTAGACCATCCTGCGCAAATCGCCACGATTTCCTGGGGTGCAAGGTCGTCAGGGACGGGTCGCCTACGTGACGGCTGCCACCAAGGTGGCACACTCACTTCCATAACCTCTTTCGTGTTCAGCTCCTTCAGGATATCGACGAGGTTTTCCTTGCATTGCTCGATTCGAAAGCCGATCCTGGCAAAGTTGAAGGCAGCAAGGCCACACGCAGAGACGCCTTGCGCCGTGAATTGACTGGTACCCGCGAAAGAGACGGTGTGATCCTTTCCCAGCGTCAAAACCTGCATAGACAAATCCTGGACTTGGCCATCGGGTTGATATCTTTTCGACATCGAGATTTGAGACTTGATGTACAGCAGCTAGGCACTGGAGCAATAACGGGAGTTGCGAACTCAGAGCGCTTATGAGTGATCGATAATTAGAGGTCAAGGTTTCCAGACGACGATAGACGCGTAGATAGCTCAGGCGGCTGCACAGCGCTGCGGTGATAGAAACGAAAGTGCAGAGAGCCCCTTTTCCTGTGCAAGGTTACGCACCGCTGTGAGAAGCCTATTATGGTCCAATGCTCGCAAGCGCCAGGATATCATTTGAATCCGCAGGTACACACACAGAAAAAGAAAGCTATTGCTCGCGCATAAAACTAATTAGTAGTGAACGACCCGTGCAAGTGGGGAACCCATACGAAACCATACTGGCAAGCAAGTACATAACGGGGAGTCATTAAACACGTCTCCCAGCATAACGGATAAAGCAATGTGACCTAGCAGAGAATGCGACAGCATAATTCAAAAAAATGAGATGTGCATAGAACCGAAACGAAAAGAACGCCATCCGACTACACGACACCTAAGACGACTGTCGCTCTCAGGCTGAGCTCCTTTGGTGCAGGCACGGGGGACTTGATTGGCTGCCCATCCGCACCGACCTCGCCCATCTCTTCACATCGCAGCGAACTCGATTTCCAACCCCAACTCTGGCTGACAGAAAACACGTCGGGCACACTCGTAAATCGCGTTATGGAGGAACCCGTCGTGCTAGTGCAGGAGATGGAAAAGTAGGCAGAAACGGACGAGCGCGGGTCTCTGTAGGGCTGCGGGGGCGATATAGGGGGGGATGTCGCTGGAATGGCGTTCCCGGTCGATTGGTAGGCTGTATGAGGGTTTAGCGAGGTCGACGGCAGAGAACTAGGAGTTGCACTCCGAACCGGCTGCAAGGAAGGAGAGTGGCGAACAGTGGGTGACGAGACGGAGGAGAGGATCTGCTGTGGAAGTGAGGGTACCCTGTTGTGGTTGCGCTCGCCTCGAGCACCAGTTTGTACCGGCGCGGAAGGCGCAGGGATAGGGTCAATGCTTGACTGACGGTGTAGATATATGCCCAGCTGGATCCCCTTCTTGCGCACGACTTGAACGTATACGTTAAACAAGTTCCCCGCGTACCATATCGTGTGTGAATGTAGCCGAGACTTTTCCTTGAGCGAATCAATGTCCCAAAACTCGACTGCAAAACGACACGGAGGATACGGCGACCAGCGAGCCTTTCCTGTTGTATCGCTCGCAACGCACTCGACTGCAGTCTTTCGTTCTGCTTTTAGACCAAAAAAGTTTGATTCAGATACTGCGATGCGCAATGGAGATTTACGGTCTGCCAGAGCTGTTTGGAGATCAAACAACTGATCCATGGATGCGCCTTCAATGCCATTGCTGTCGCCGATACGTAACGACGAATCCTGAGCAACTGGGTAATAAACCTTGTCCTTCTCGTTTATGGTGGACTGCTGCTTTGGCGACCCGGAGAGTCGTGAGAGAATTTCTGCAGTACTAACGTAGACCCCTAGTTCTTTGTCGCGCGCTGGCGATGGGCTAGACGTAGGCGAGGAGTTGCTCCGGGGTCTCGCGGTTATGTGACAACGAAGCAAGGATTGCGTCCAGTGAGCATCTTGCAAAACGGATATGGGTACAAACGGTCGACCAGTCGTTGGAGAAATGTCCTGTGAGATTGCAATGATATCATCGACGAGCTGACGGGACATGTGAGCAAAGCATGTAGGATGAAGGTAAAATTATGGTACCATATTCGTATAATAGATGCCATCGCGAAACATGGTCTCCCAGTCTTTTTCGTCGTCGTCGTCAAGTCCTTCCCTTCTTCGTAGTTCAACGACGGTGCGCGCCAAGTCGTATCGCTCACGCTCTCCCTTGACGAACAAGGCATCGGAAGAAACGAGTTCTCGTATCCATGTGGACGTTAATCCGCCTCTGGCCCATATCAGGGGGAGACGATGGGGTGTGGCAAGGGAGGACTCGTCTATGGACGGCCGAGATGGTAATGTATCTGCGCGGCGCCGAGAGATTGCGGGTTGAGTTGGGATTGGTGCGAATGGCAGGTTTCTCGCACGAGAGGCTCTTTCTTCGTGCAGGATCATGTCTAGGCCCCACCTGGCAAGCCAACATGCGGCTGCCTCACCAATCTTGTCCGACACGGCGCCGTAATTGAAGGAAGGGGAGAATCTCGGAGGTTCTGTGGGTTCAGATTCAGCGTCGGATTCTGCAGG
Source organism: Boletus aff. separans (assembly GCA_038088755.1). Classification (NCBI taxonomy): domain Eukaryota; kingdom Fungi; phylum Basidiomycota; class Agaricomycetes; order Boletales; family Boletaceae; genus Boletus; species Boletus aff. separans. Next base: position 8,866 of record JBBPJN010000672.1, read on the forward strand.
GTCTTCCTTTTGTACGTCAAGGTCATGCAATCTATCAGCCAAGACATCGCGCGGGTCCGAGGGAGAAGGCGACGTCGAAGGGCTGAGGATCTCTGCGATGTGTTCCAAACCGACAGCGGCTTCAGGATCCTGTCCTGAAGGAAAGTTGATGGGTGAACCAGTCGCGAATCGGAGGTAGTGAACGACGGTATAGGGGCCGACAGTATTGAGGATGTAAGCGAGTGCTTGGGAGGCGAGAGAGGGGATGGAAAGGTAGATGGAAGTTGCGAGGAGGGAGAGAAGGAAGGAGGGCGTCGCGGGGTGGTGGCCGGGCGGGAGGTCTGATGGTGGGGCCGGCCCAGGGAAGGAAGGAGTGAGGGGATGGAGTGTGGTTGGAATGAGCGCGGGGGAAACGTGGAGAGGAGGACCACCGCCGTAAAGGCGCGCGATGCATATCCTGGATGGGTCACGGTGAGCTGAGGGTAGAGAAGAGTCGTGGGTCTACGTACTCGAATGCTGTCGATGGGTCGTGAGTGAAATGATAAGACAAGAATTGGGGAGACGTACCTGGGCGCGTTATGTTGCGGTCATCAAAGACGATGTCGACATGCTGGAAGCCAGAAGGGTCGGAGGACTCGAGAAAGCCAGCTGTGAAGAGCGAGCTGAAGAAGCCCTGTGTGGATGTGAGCGCTGCAGAACGTAATGCGAGAGACTTGGACGGACGGATTGGATGAGGACGATCCTGTGTAGCTTGTACCGAGCGATCCAGGAGCCAGAGACATGGAGGACGACGTCTGGAGTGCGTGCATGAATGAGGGAGTTGTAGATGTGCTGCTGTATGTCTGCGGGGGAGAGCCTCGAAGGGGACATGACACAACAAGACGTGCAACCAGCGCCTCATATACCGACGACGCCGACAACGACAACGACGACGACGATGCAGCAGCCACCCCGATTCTCTGTCCTCTCCACATCCTCAGAGCATCTCTCCCCGACATCGACTTCATCCCCCAGATTCTCGCTCTCCTCCGCCCCGTCCATCACCACAACTCTCGTCTCCCATAGACCGGCCAACCGACCCAACATTTATGATCGCAACCTCAACAAGACCCGCACAGCGGAGATATCCGCATCTGCATTCGCCTTCCTCTTCTCCGAGATGGTCCAGTACACCCAGAAACGCGTCAGCGGCATAAACGACCTCGAACGCAGGTCCGTTTCTCTCCCTCCCTGTCCCATATCTCCCATCGACCACGCATAGACTCAACACCCTCGGATACCGCGTCGGCGTACGTGTCCTCGAGCTCATGGTCTGGCGGGCAGAGTCCTCCTCCAAGACACCAAAGCGCGAAATTCGCTTCCTCCCCGCTCTCATGTCCATCCACACCCAGGTATGGCGCGCCGTCTTTGGTAGACCCGCAGACGCGATCGAAAAGAGTGTGGAGAACCAGGACGAATGCATGTCTCTCCCCCAGCCTCGTTCCCTCCTCTCTGACACACCGCACAGACATGATCATCGACAACGATCCTCTCCTCGAGCGCCATATATCCGTGCCAAGGGACCTTTCCACCCTCAGCTGCTCGTCCTTTACTGCAGGCATCGTCGAGGCTGTCCTCGATGGCCTCGGTTTCGTAAGTCTCGTCGTTTTTCCACACGTTATTCTCATCCCTCCCAGCCCGCCAGAGTGACCGCTCACAACACTCCTACCCAACAACATCCATCCCGCACGACCATACTGATCAAGCTGGAGCAGTCTGTATTAGAGCGAGAACAAATACTCAAGTAACGCTAGAATGTTATCGTAGATGTCGTGTGAAGATCTTATCTTATCTGCACCGCTCCGATTGATGATGGGAACGTCGACTCGTATCCCCTCCCAGCACGCCATGGTCAGCATACGCAGCATCACCATCTCCCCTCCCCTCATAAACACCGCCTGCGCATGGGCCACGGATGAGGCTCAACTCGCCGCCTTGCTCGAATGCCCATACACCGGCGCAGTCACCACCCGGACGATCACGCTCGGCGGCTACAACGAAGACGCATCCCACACGGTAAGCCCCCTCCACACGTTCTCCACACACACACCGACTGAACCCCGCACAAGGTCGCCTTCTTCAAAGACACACCCTCCTCCATCAACTCGTACGGCTACTCCCCACACCCCCTCTTCAGCTACGTCGGCCCCCGCGGCTGGATCCGCACCCTCCTCAACCGCACCCCGGACGCGTCCAAACCGTTCATAATCAGCATCACCGAATCCCACCCGACCGACCACCTTCTCATGCAAGGCATTAACTTTAATATCTACTATCATGCCTCTCTCCACACCATATG